>WJFB01000440.1:0-63374 GCA_009870185.1 Pygmarrhopalites habei
TGTGCAGATGAAAGAAAATATGACGAGGACACGGGAAGCTCTAACGCATTCATTGTGGCAAATGACGGAGGACACAATCTTCATCAAAGAAGACGAGTGGGTCATCAATGCCACAATCAGACTTTTGGTAAAAATTCTATTCTAAATATGCTTTCCAGGAGATTTCGGGTTATTTGTTTATTCAGTCCATTGATCAGAATCTTGTGGAATCTCCCGTATTGATGTAGGGGGTGAAAGTAAATGATTGTTTGTTTTGACGAAATAATTTATGGGGTAATAATTCCAAGACACTTTGCATAAAAACTACACAAACAAACGAGCAATTGTGTTTTCATGTTTTGACAAGTCCCGACCGCTGATCATATTTATGATCCGAATCCTTCAAACCAGACTCGTCCTTATTTTTCGGTGTGTAAAAGAAACAATCTCAAATCCTCGAGTCCTAAATGACACCCGGCTCGGACTACCCGAGTTGAAGTACGTAAATTAGGAACAAGTTTTCTCTTTGTTTGCTTAATGAAGCCTCATACGACCCCAATAAACCTTGGTCGAGATCTACGGGGAAGCGTCTAATTCATAGAAATCATACGCTTTATTTAATCATGGGCTTCATGGTCAATAATTGACCCTACCAAATGGTGAAGCGTTCTCACAAAATGTTAACCCTTTAGTAGTTTCCTTTGTACCCACCACCAACTGGCATTTGCTCTCAACATTCAAAACCATAAAAATATATGCAATATTTGTGAGTAAATTAATTTTTGTCACATTCTAACATATCAACCCCCCATTGTCCATTGATCAAAATTACAAGATTTCTAATCCTCAATTTAATATGACAATTAAAGTTTGCAGTGTTAAACAAGCCTGACTTTGTTGGCTGTGAGACGTACACTGTAGATGGTACCAGCAACGTTTTCACTTGAAATGTAATTTCTGGTTAAATTAAATTACCTAACTAGCTTTACTAGCTTAACTAAATATAGTTTCAAAGGAGGAGGAAAAGGTCAAAGAGTCTTTTGACTAGTAAAGGAAGATTAATCCTTCTTCGTCTTTACAAAAAGTACAATTGACATGTCTATTTAATATAAAACTTTAACTACAGCCGGAAAGTTCTCGACAGATTTTTACTTTAGATATTAATGCTGAACTTCTTATCAATAATTATTTCTTGGCTAGTCTACTAAATACTCAGTTTAATATACAGGTCCATTCCAAAAATATTTCCTCCTCGACAAATGACCACAGGTCACAATGAATTAGATTGTTAAATACTTACTAGGTCGACAATCATGGATCATAATATTGTCATTGTGAGTGGACCATTACGTAATTTCACAGCAGTTTGTGCTTTATATTTCCTGGATGCAATGATCAGACTTTACTCTGTAGATAGTAGTTTAAGTTTTTGTTTAAACAAAACTTGGTTGACCAAAACATGATGACGAATGATTGTGTAGTTAGCACATAGGTTGTTGTTGTTGTTATTTACTGTCTACAAATTTATTGATGACTTTACCATTCAAAAATGTGTTGCAACATGTGAATTGTTTCATTTCCTCCTCCTCCTCCTCTTCACAGTTTCAGCATTTATTGAGTATATTCGACATGGAAGTAAAATAGCAGAATCCAGACATGCCTATTATTATCCCCCATCAAGTTGGTTAAGCATTTAACAGTGGAAAAAACTAGCCGTCTGCACTATAAAATTTTCAAAACAACGAATTATAAATAAAATAGTTCAAGGCGATGAATGTCATGTTTTGTCTTGCCATATCAGTGTCAAGTGTCAATCTTTTGTTCTAATGTACATAAGACATGCTCATGGAAGATCGTCCATGTTTCACGTAATTGTTGGTAATTATGACACAATGACAACATTGGGTCCACACTCTCTCAAAATAATAGTTAACAACAATTTATTATTTTAAAAAGTTTCCCTAGATTACAAATTTCCGACACCCTTTTTTCATTTTAGAGTCCCAGACTGCAGACAAGGAAAGGAGATCATTTTTTTATTTTATCCTTTTAACGGAAAAGTCGACTTGTCTACTCCACATGCCATATGTAATAAATTACATTAACAAACTTTTAATTCAACTGCTGGTTGGTTGAACGAGTCTACACACACACACACGATGATGTTATGTCCACACAAGCCAGTAAATTGGAAAGCTTCTCTCTCTCTATCTGCTCTACTTGTCATCGTCATCAACATTGATAAACAATCATTTTCATTTCATTTCTACTTTTAATTGGCCAAGTTCTCCACTGATCCATCCATCGCTCTGTACATTTCAAAATTAATTATTATTTTCCACTCAACAAATTACACGTGAACATGGATGTGTAGTACATGCAGTACACATTGTTAGCAATCCTCCTCTGGTCTGCTTTCTTGTCTATTTTTAAATCATTTATTTACAACAGAGTAATAATAATCACCTTTGTGTGTTAAAAATAAAGAAATGCGGAGTAGGAACTTCACTAAAATAAAGACACAACAAATAAATACTGATTGACAACCACCACCCAGTAGCCGACTTAATTTCCTGTTGAACAGGATTTGACAGAATCTTCTGTGGATGATCAGGAGGAGTGGATCCATCAGTCAATTTTCTTTCCCTTTCATTGACTCAATCAACTTCATCCTCATTCCAGTTCTTCCTTCTAAAGAATGATCCAAGGGATTATAACATGTAAAAGATGAGAGTCCAGTTCATCCATATTGTATTCCCATATTTTTACTTGTACAACAAATGTGTGTGCAATTTACTCACAGTAATGGTTGATGATGTAAGACAAAATCAAAAATGCATATTTCCATATTATTATTGTCTTGTCTTTCTCAATCTCCCCCCTTTTAACTCTATCCATATTAAAAGATAATCCTCTTTTCTCTCTCTCTCTCTTCATCCCGTTTAATTACATGCAGACATAAATGTCCTTCTTTGCCCAATTTCAAGTTTTTCCCTCATGTCTGTCTGTGTACACAAAGTCCTTATCAATACAAAATGTCCTGTGGTATTTTGTCTGATTCTCTCTTTAATCAGAATCAGAATTTATGTGGAAATGAGCATGTCTGCACGTAATTTGTGCGTAAAAAGTAGCAAAAATTCTGGTAAAGGACATCACCTAACATTAACATTATTTCTTCCCCTCCTCCTCCATCCTTTTTGTAAGAGAACCCTAGGAAAGGACGCACCTCCTTTAGCCTGACTTGATTTGACTGAGAGATACTGTTAATTAACATGCTGAGAAAATGACTATCGACTTGACATTTATTATGACACATGATGCGATGGAAGAATAAATTTATGTATTACCACCAGTTTCTTGAATTTCAACTCTTTTCAATGTGCGTAAACAGACACACACACACACACACAACTTGCAAGGGGATTGCACATTTTTAGATGGATATACAAAATATCAATGCATAATCATTAAGACAGAGTGTAATAATAATATTATTAAAATTTTCACTATATACGGCAAAAATCCTTGTTGCCCAATCACAATTGTTCAACCACACACAATCCCTTTTGTCCAGTCTCTGTCTTTCTTCTTCTGTACCAAGTTGAGTGCAAGTTGAAACTGGATCATCACGCACCAAACAGCAAACGACAAGAAAACCTCATAAATATTTTACTCCATGAATTTTTTTACAATTTGAAATTATCTCACACTTTAAATCAGTGGACTGGGTTGAATCCAAAATATCATTAAAATAATTTCATCTCTCTCTCTCTCTCTCTCTCTTTGATCATTATAATATGACCCATTGACAAAGAATCCAAACCGGCATTCAATTTCATTTTAAATGATGCATGACTCCTATCAACACACACACACACATTTTATTGTCCCTCTCCAAAAATTTAGACTAGGAATAAATTCTCTCTCAGTTTTTTAACGTGTGATTTTATTTGTTATCGACTGTAAAAGCAATAAACTAATTATGGTGATCACCATTATGAATTAATAAAATCTTTAGATGTCAGCTTCATGGACAAAGAGAACCGGTAGTTGGACACACACACGCACCACACAAATTGTGAGTAACTAGTGTGCTGTCATTAATATCATTCGTGAGTACACACACACGATGAAGGTGACAGTAGTAAAGTTCTCTCGTCATTAAGATGAGAAATCACACCATCACACATCTCCACTCTTTGTGTATTATATTGTATACACAAATTCCCTTTACATCAGGTGGTCATTGAACATTAAACTTATATAGACAGTTACAATTAAATACCACCTCACATGCACACACACACTCACAGAGAGAGAGAGGGTAGCGTATGAAGAGGAATGACTGGTGGAGAGACAAACAGAAAATTTAAATCAATCAATTTCAACTTGATCTGGTGTGTGGATGTCAGATTAAACGTGGATTCCGACCAGCAGTTAGTTGGTTACATTAGTTTTGGGGGATCATTAAAAAGATCGACTTTTTAACAGGTCTTCCATCTCACGTCCACACCAACTCCATTAATTAACAAACGACACTAGACCATTAAGATCAGCCATGTGTACAGTTGAAATTACAAGAAAAATAATCTCTCTCTTCTCTCCCCCATCCCTCTCTCTCTAGCAACATTGGAGATTATATCATCTACACATAGCTAAACACATACATTAAGTAATGTAATGGCACGGTGTGGATAAGTGTAATGTGAGTGAGTGTGTGTGTGGTTCAATAAAGCATGACAATTCAAGTTCTTGCATGACATATGATATCAGTTGTACAAAGAAAAAAAGGGAGAAGAAAATGTCAATGAATTCGACATGCAAACCGACCACCATCACACACACACACAACCGATATGATTCCCTCTCTCTCTCTCAGTAATTGAATGGTTAATGATGGACGTGTCAATTGTGCCTCGTCGTTTGTGTAGTTTATATAGGTAATTATGATCAAAGGCGTCTAATTTGTCAGAATTACCCAGAATTTAATGAGGGCTTCCCCACCCAAAAAAATTAAAAGACAATCATGTGGCAATTCTTCTTCTCCTCCAGCCTGATTTAAATATACCTGCAACACACACACACACACAAACAATCATCTGTCCCATTTGAATGATGGATTTGTTACAAATATTGTCTTGAAACATAGTATTTCTCCTAAGTTAATTATGACCAGTTGTTCTTAATTGTCATTAATGATAAATTCTCAAAGAGAGGAAGAAAAACAAATGAATGTGACGGCACTCTCTCTCTCTTTCTCGCTCTCTTCTTGTCAAGACAAGACAAAAGCCAAGTGGAGACATGAGTTTTGTGTGGAGTGAATCATGTAAATTATTGATCCACATAAACACATTCAACAACCACCACCACACTTTTCAACTGATTCATTTGAATGTCTGAATACATAATTTGTGAATTAGTTTAATAATATATGGAAAATATCACAGTTTGACGCTGACTCGTGTCAAATTGTGTATTTTACACTCACTTTTCTTGTCTGTGTGTGTGTGTGTGGTGTACTTGACATGATGCTGGTTTGGAGTACAACACTTTGGCATGATTTTTCTTGATGAACTTTTGACAATAATTACAATATAGCTATTTAGTATTAATACAATAATACATGTATGATATCGTACATTCGGGCACTCTAAGGTTATTCCCAATGTTTTTCTTTCTCCTGGACATGAAGACACGTGGCCATTCATGGAATTCATAACAAACAATACAGAGAGTGTGTGTGTGTGCAGGTAAACTCATTTCCCTTTTGTTTACATCCTGAATTAGTTTATAAACTCACACCTTGAAACTTCATCTCATTTATTTCATCATTCTCAAGGGATTCCTTCACATGTTAAAAATATATTACACACAATTGAGGGAAACAATTGTGCGTGCGGAGGAGGTACACACACACATACACATGCAGAGAGGATACCATCTTTTATTCGAAACTATAAAAACTATGCTATCATAAAAATACAAAAATGTATTAAATGTGTTTATATCTTTTTGTGATTACATCAATATGCAGAATTAAAAAATTATTCTCTCTTCGTGTGTGTGTGTGTCGTTACATGCTGAATCACCTTTTGGTGATGAATGTGATGGACAAGGAGAATAAAAAATGACAGTGAAATGCGGTACATTCATCTCTGCTCCTTTGCCACAGTGTCATGATAATAATTACAATTATTGCATGTATGCAATTATGATCACCTCTCCTCCTCCTCCTCTTCTCCTCGCTCCTCGCTACCTTGGTACAATGTCAATGTAATGACTCTGCTCATTCCCCTCATAGCTCAGTTACACACAAAATACACAGCTGACCATGCCATTCTATAGGGAATCCAGTGTGTGTGTGTGTGTTTATGTGTAGAGAATATGGATACAATGGAGTTGTGAGTATATAGTCCGAGTGTGTAAGGAAAATTCATTGAGCTTGTCCTCGTCTAACCTTCCTTGAATTTCAATCCCGACGCGTGTGCATCCTTCCCTCATCCCCCTCCCTGTGTGTGTGAGTGTGTGTGTGTGGAATCTCTGCATGAGCAACTGTTGATGAGGATCACCATCATTATCATGGAAAGAGATGATGATGAAGAGCACGCAAAAACGTAAAGGTGAAGTTACTACACAATAATAATTTGGAAAGGGTAAAACATCAAACTTTAGCTAAGTCAAAAGTCGTTAAGCATAATGTACTCAAGATAAAAAAAGAGAGAAGAAGAAAATGCCTTGAAAAAGTTGAAACGAGAGTATCCCACATTCGACACAGTCCTCCTCCATGTGGAATGCCACATCTTTTAAAAGACATGTGTAATAAAATACGTATTAGGCAATAATTGACGGGATTTCACTCCTCGTAAACGTTATCACGGGAGGGAGAGCGTGATGAAAGTCGGTCACAAAAGTCAATCAGATAAAATAGAACAATCAAGGATAATAAATCCGAGAGGTCAAGTGAACATCTCATCTCTTTTCTGTACTAAGTTTCCTTAATTACCTACGGTGTCCCTCTTTCATGCCATGTTTTAGACTATCAGGTAGAAACACATTTTAATTTGAATTAAATGGAATAGTGCGTATATTTAAAGGATCCAGTTGAGTGAGACAAGGTTTGACTTGGAGGGAGGAAACGTAAGGCAAGAGGATATGGTGTGAGATATTAAAAACTAGTTAAACTACTGGGCTAGTGTGATAGTGCCATTAGATGTGTGTGTGTGTGTATGGGATTGCATAAGGTTAACTTGGGTCGGGTAATGATGGAGTGAGGAATTGGAGAGTAAAATGGAATGTGGATGAGAAAAAGGCAGGTTATTATTTGGTTTTGGTCGGTTTACCACACGAAATATGGTACATACGCACTGTACACTTACTTCTCTGTCAATTCCATCTAGCCACACAGTTGCTCCAGACTATTTAGACCTCGCCAGTGTGACTGCCACTCTCTACTACTACTCCTGGAGTGAACGACAAGAGATAATAATGAGGAGAGAGAGAGAGATAAAAATGACAGCAATGTAAACTAACTTTGTGTTTGATGTGCATAGGAACATGTGTGTGTGTTGTGTGTACTGTGTATGGAGGATCAGCATGGAAAAAATGACAAAGTGAGGACGAGGCTGAACCAGCAAAAGTGCAATGCCCTAGAAGACTACTAACTTTTCAGTTTATTCTTACTCACGAATTATCGTCTAAAATGTACATATGACATGTCACTGTGATGAACCCCACACACACACACACACACACACACACACACACAACTCATGTACGCACACATTGTATTGTGGTGTGGAAAGTGTGTGTGTATGTAATATAGACTCTTCATTAAGTCCACGAAGCATTTTTCAATTGGATGAAAAAAACTCCGACAACTGCGCTCTCTCTCTCTCCTTACACACACATATATATACTTTTCCTTTCATTCTGCGTGTGTGTGTGTTGTGTTATGACTCTTTAATAATTTACACTCATCCATTCATGAACTGTGAGTGAATTATTAATTGGTATTGGACAATTTTTTTTGTCTTTTGCACACTGCACGCATCCTCTTCTCCTCCCCCTCACGCACTCCCACATATTTCCTCGTGTCCCTATCCTCCTTCGTGTGTGTGTTTAAAGTCTAAACTGGATTCTAAGTGGACATTTGTGTGACTGATTAAATTAGAATAATTGAAAAAATTTAATTATATTTTATCCAAATCCTTTCCCCCCTTGTTTGCCGCTGTTTTCTTCAAGCCACTATCCACAGATACTCCTCCAAAATGTCCACACACACACACCCCACTAGAATTGAGAGAGAGTGAGAGAGATGCAATACAGCGACAAAGAACATGCGGATAGACTCAACATTTTCCTCGTATTGATTCCTCAACTTGTTGTCCACCATTTCCATTATCCTCGAATCCCTTGTACAACACTCCACACAAAGTCTCGATTAGAGGGAGAAAGACTGGCTTTGAGAGAGAGAGTGAGAATGCGTTTCAAAAAAAAACCTCAAGTTCCATGTGCATAGTTTTTATCACATTCTCACGCATTGTGTGCCCGTACAAAAAAGAGAGAGAGAGAGACTATCTAATATATGATCCTGTGCGATGCACGTTCAAGCTCTATATAGCACACACACACACGCTGAGGAAGAATAAGGAAAAAAGATTTTTTTCTCTCTCTCTCTTTCAAGGAGCCACCATATCAGATACTTTCTCACAACTCAACATAGAGAGTAGACAAAATGCACGCCCATGCAATAGCCCCTATAACGTCTTTCCCTAACATATAAAAACTTTGTCTACACACTACACACACTCACTCTCAGCCAGTGGAGTCCGGAGTCTACGCATGTAATTCAGAAAATACCACGAGGCTACGCAATATAATGTAATGCAACGAGGCAAAGGATGAAACCGGCTTCGCAATGAAACTTGTATTGATATGATTATTCTCTCTCTCTCTGTAGTTCGTTGTCCAGGTCTTTTCTGTTCTTCTTTTTTTCCTCCTTCTTTTCCTCCTCCTTCTATTCCGTCTTGTCTTCACTCTTCTCATACATTAAAACACATTTTGACACAATACTCCTATACTGTTCTATTCCACACGATGCAATACATTGTCTACTTCTTCATCCCCCTTCCTCTCTCCCCCTTTAGCCAACACTGGACACACACACACTCTCCCTCACGCACACACACGCATCTGTATCTTATACGAGCCCATAAAAATGGATATAGGGATCGCGAAACTACTAGAATTCTCTCACTCCCTCCCTCCTCTCCGTTCCTATATATTGTATGATTAGCCAGTTGTGTGTATATGAGAAAGAGAGTCAAGACGAAGACAAATCAGGATGATGTAGGATGCTAATGTAAAGTTCCCTGCACCAGCAGCAAAGCTGAGGATTGTTGTGTGTGTGTATTCGCTTATCAGTTCAGTGGTGTGCTCTTCAAAAAAAGTTATCTCTATCTTCTCCTCCTCACTCTCTTATTGGTTTTCTTGTTCTTGACGTCCTTTAACATACTCATGATTTTATTCCCTTGTCTTCCCTCCTGCTCCCTGTGTCTCTCTGTGGCTGATGATGATGGGCCATGGGGATGTGTGTGTGTTGGAGAGGGACGGACGTACATATGGCGGCTGTATGGACAGTAGAATTGAAATAAAAAGCAAGAAAATGAAAAGGGAAAACCATGAAAAGAGAGACAGAGGAGCTTTGGCTAATAAGATGAGGCCGGGTGTGTCAGATATTCTTCTTCTCCCATCCCACAAAATACTGTATTGTATATGGGATTGTGTGTGTGTGAGAGAGAGAGTGAAGGAAGAGGAAGGCACTTACGCACTTGTGCATCCATTTACATGATATAATACGATATTTTACATAGACAGTCTCTTTGGAGGAGAAGGGAAAGCCAAAGGCAATGCAAAGGCCAGAGTGGAGCAGAGAGAGAGAGAGAGAGAGCTCTCCAACATTTTGTCCCGAAGTTTTGTACACATTGTGGAAGGAGACCCCTTACAAAATAATTATTATGCAAGAAATAAAGAATTCATTGAGGAACGTGTGTGCGTTGCGTATGTGTGTGTATCCACAAATACAATATGACTGTACACAATAGCCAAATGCATTTGGAGGAAAGTGTGTGGCGTGGAAAAGGCTCTGAGGAGAAAAATCACATTTTTTCTCACTCCCATAAAATCACACACACACACACAGTGAGTGAGTGAGTGTGTGTAATTCCATGGTAGATGGTACACAAAATACAAAAAGAGAGTCACAAAGTTGATGTGGATGCGTTCTATTGTAAATGATATGGTAATTTAATGGAATGTCTATGGTGGGTAGGTAAGAGAGAAGGAAGAGAGATGAAATAGGGATAGTCAGTGTGTGTTGTGTTGAGGGATGCAGCCTAGCCCTCTTGTTTATATCCACACACACGCATTTCATGTGTAAAGTGTAAAGGAAGAGAGAGAGAGACATGCAAGTATAAAGTTTTGTGCAACGTTATGCATCTCTGTGCGTCTGACTGTGCTTTCTCTCTGCTCTCCTTTGTGTGTGCCCCCTTGTACTGCATAATATGGCGAGGAGTGTAAGGGGAACATACATATCTATATTTATATGGGAAGAGAATAGATCATTGGACGACGAATGAAGGATGCTGAGGGCAAAGCAGCAAACACACACACACACGGGGTACAGAGATTCCAGAGTGCATGGCTATGGCTTTTGAAGATGAGCCTCACTCCCAACGTGTATGTGTGTGTGTGTGTTGTGTTGTGTGTGGATGGATGGAGGAGCAAAACAGTGATTACGTAATGCTTTACGCAAGTGAGGGTTGTGTGTGTGCGTTCTGCGTGAAAGGCTAGTCCGCCGAATAATAATTCTAGTCTCTCCACGTCTCGTCCTAGGTAGTCCATCCATTCATTTTACATTTACATTCTCATTCTACATTAAGCATGGCCTACCTACACTGTAATATTATTATTATAATACCCTCCCCCTCTCAAATCCATCCTCCTCTGCTATAGGGCAACAGCCACAACACAACACCACGGAAAAAACCCAGTCCATCTTATCTGTACACACACACACACTCACACACTCTCTTCCTCCCTCAATACTCCCTGGCCAACATCCGAAGGTAAGACGTAAAAAACATTAATTGCGAGCAAGGAAGCGAAGAGTTGGGCGTAGATACGGACACACACACAAATAGCACATTGTGTATAATGGAGGGTAATCTGTGTGTGGGTATATATAGATTCGTATTGTCCATCTCATTGCATGGATCAACATTATATTGCTCGTATTGGTTGAGAGTGCAGTGAGCATTGCAATGGAACACCATTATCCCCACTACGCATTTCTCTGGCAGAAAAAAATGGAAGAGTCACCCTGTCCATGTTATGCTATGCTGTAGTCCATGGTGTACTCTTTATTTTGTTTATTTTTTTGGCTCATTTCTCTTTCTTCTCTGAATTGAGAGGAGAGAGAGGGAGAGAGGAGTAAATCTGTATTGTGTGCTCCGGGTTTTGTGTGTGTCGAGGCTTTTGCCATAAAAGTGTGCAATGGAATGGAGGAGCAGACAGTGGCCGAGATGAGAGGGCAGAGTTTTTACAATGACAAGCTGTGATATATATTGTATTTGAACATATATGAGAGAGAGAGGTTGTGTGTGTGTGGTTGGGAAGGAGAAAATGTCATAAAATCCATGTCATAATAGTAATAATGGACGTTTGACTTTGTGAGAAGAACTGTCTCACACACACACACATACCATACTGTACTGGATGTACACGAGTATAATTGTACACGTGCTTTTTTACACACACACACACATAGAATTTTTTCGTCGTCGTAGACTTGACTTCTCCTCCTTCTGTACGATTATATTAGAATAGATACTCAATAGATATAGATATTAAGCCTCTGTGTACACTTCCTTTTGTCTCTCTCTCTCTCTCTCGTCGTTTCTTTTTCTCTTTGTCCGTGTGTCTCCAAAACTTTATACTATATTCTATTTACACGGGCTAATGTACCAACAGTCTGTATGTAGTTGACTTTTAACGACTGTGTAAAAAAGCACACACATTTATAGAGAGAGACACACACAAGGAAAAATGATTGCACTGGATCGTCCCTCCTATTATGTGTAGACAACGAAGACAGAGGTTCATTCTATAAATTTTATTGGAATATCAGTCGATGGGACTGGATGTGTGTGTGTGCTATAAAAATAACCAATATTGATAGGGCATCCTTCCTTTACCCACACATACACACATGTGGGTCTGGTGAGGAATGAGGAGACGACAAGGAAGTTGATGGAATAATAATAATAGGAGTCATCGTATGGAGCCAAAGAATGGTAGCAACTTGTGTGTGTGTGTGGAGTGTATGCTGACTCTCTGTATCGGATTTTGTATGAGACACATAAATAACCAGCAGCGTCAACATGGACAATCAACTTTGGGCTATTGCAGTGAGTGTGTGTGTGTCCAGAAAAGGCGAAACTTGGGAAGAGGAGGAGAATAAAGAAAAAAAGGGGAACGGGTGAGATGCAGGAGCAAAGGGAAAATTATGATCTTGTTTCGTCCTCCTCTTTCACTTGTTTCCCAGAACAGAAGAGATGGGGAAAAAAGTGTCTGCTTCTCTTCAAACCATGCGCAAGCACACACACACACACAGTTCTCTACCTCCACCTTGAAACTTTTGAGAGTGGACATTTAACTATGGAACGCCACTGTAGTCATCCTACACTGAATATATGATTGTATTATGCATAGAGTTCAAAACCTTTTTTTCTCTTCACAGTCAAAAGTCACAGTTGAAAGGGTTGCAATAGCTCCACACTGCCAATCCCATCTCCTCACCATGACGACTTGGACAGAGAGAGGGAGAGAGAGAGAGAGGGAGGAGGATGTGGGAACGACAACATATTTTCTATCAAGTAATTTCAGCCTAGAGGTTGAAACTCAAGCCGGAGAATTAGGCGGTTTTGAAAAAGACGAGAAAATAAAGTTTTTATTTTCAAATATGTTAAACTTTTTTCAAGAATTTCTGTTACCAAATCCTCGTCTTCCCATATCATCCCAAAAACACACAGTACACACACACACACAAACAGAATAAGTACACGTGTCTTGGACTTGACACAGAATTAGTTTCGAGAAATAAAAGGGAGAAAGAAAGGGGGAGTTTAAAACTTCATTCTTTTGGTTCGGACACAAACGAGATGAAACGCAGAAGAGAAACTTTAACTAAAATAATAATAGACGGAGGTGGAGGTGGAGGAGGAGTACATATGAGGAGGAGAGAGAAGATGAACGAGAAAAAAAATAGACACTAAGAGGACGAAATGGACATGAGCATTAGCATTAAATGACAGAAAGAGAGAGAGAGATGATTTTATACAACATTTTTTGTGAGACTGTATCACACCTTGTGAAGTAGGAAGAGTTTTACATACAACAGTCGGACTAATAATGCTAGTTACACATGTATCAGAATGGTAGTTGATAATACCACAATCTATAGATTTATTTAGGGTGAGAGAGAGAGAGAGGAAGATTATATGGACAAGTTGTGTGTGTGGAATACTGTGTTGTGGAGGAAGGAGAGAAGGAGTAATAGATGAAAGAGGAGAAGAACGACACGGAGGCAATAATAATAGAAAAACTCCAAGTGGTGGCTGCAACAGGAACACATTTACTACGCATCCCATACTGAGAACTTGAGAAGTGTCTAATGCATCCAACATCATCCAGTACGACTGAGGGGAGGGGAGGGAGGGAGGGAGAGAGGCTCAAAAACTCCACGTGTAAAAGGTCAATTTGGACAAAGTTGTCCTTAGAGAAGAGCGCCGAGTTCTTCTCTCTCTCCCTATAGCAACAGCCAAGCCATGAGCACCTTCAACAACAGCCTATACTTCCCCTGTTGTGTGTGTGTGTCTGTTGAGTATACACTGGGAACAACACACACACTTTTTTCATGTATCAAGGCCTCTCCCTTTGTACTCCCCATGTGCATGCATACGTACAACACACTCTGTGTTTGTGTGTGTGTGAAGAATGCTAGAGATGCAATTCAACGGAGGAGATCGTCGCTAAAATGTGGTAATAATAATAATGCATCCCATGTACAGTCTACTATTCAACAACTCCTAGCCCCGAATTACATACCAGTCTCAGGCAGGCAGGGACAGGGTGTGTGTGTGTGTGTTTGGTGGGGCTAGATATGGGAATGATGAGAAGGGGGAATATAGCAAAAGAAATAATATAATCGACAAGACAGTTGAGGAGCTTCATTTGAGGCAATCTAAATCCGCTCCTTCTTCGTCCACCAAGAAGAAACATGGACTTTGAGAACGGCATGATCAGCCCCACACTCTTTTCTCTCTGTGCGTGTGTGTGTGTGTATGAGTGTGTGTGTTTGTGTGTTGAGGAATGGCGGGGCGAGAGATGGGGATTGGATATACACACACAAGTCAACATTGGAAATCATGAGAAGACTAGGGTTCCCTTTTACAGTCTTGTCTTCCTCTTCTTCTTGTTCTTCTTCTCCTCCCCCTCTCTACCCCGTGTAAATTCATGTTGGAGCACTACTACAGGCCATGTTGCAGTCTGGTTTGGATGCAGCAAGAGCAGCAAGCAAGCAGCGTCGTTGGTTAACCCCCGCACGTGTCTTGGACAGAGTTCAATGTCCCTTCCACGGAAAGCGTTCACTACGTGGAATGTAAAGGGCGCTCCCTCAAACTCATCACCCCCTTCAATTTTAAGTTATTCAAAATAGTTTGTATGATACTCTATATGCTTCACAGTGTGTATATAGGTTCGTTTACATCAATCTTACAAATTAAATAAGAGTTAAAATGACATTGCACAAATTTAAGGCAACAAATTAAAACTACGGTAAGTGCGGTTAATTAAAAATTACATAAAGTTCTTTCCATCAGATCAAATAAATAAGTTAGTAGTAGAGTACAATTATTTGCATAAAATCAATCAAATGAGTGGCAGTAGAAGAAAATATTTGCGACAATGACAAAATATAAGTCAGTTGGTGTGATGAGGCTCACTTTAAATCACTCTAAATTGTTTGGATTAAAATAACAATGCTCTTAGACTACAATCACTCTTTAACTAAGAGAGCACTTGGATGCTCTCTTTATTCCTGTTGTTGTTCCGATTTGGTGACATCTATTTCAGACTGAAATTTTCAGTCCTTCGAAGCCCCATATTTTTGTTAATGTCAACTACAATTTCTCTCCTCGTTTCTGGAGTCATTTGGATATTATTTTTCTACTACTGAAACCATGCAAACTCCAGTTATTTCTGTCTCCTAATTGTGGTTATTATTATTGTGTAAAATATTTGTTATGTAGGTATCATGGATTATGCCCTGGTCAGTTGACCTTCAGAAACACTGAATAACTCTGAAAATCTGAAATCTGACGAGTACAAGATTTGATAAAAATGTAGAGGGAGAGAATGTGTAGGGAGCACCCGTTACAAACTCCACGTTAGGTACGTCAGCTCTGTGAAACTCAACTGCATTATATTTATGCGTGTGGAACTGTTCGCATCCAAACACACCACACACACACACACACTCCACTCACACACAAACTAACGCAACGAACGAATGAACGATCACATTGCAACTCTTCGACAGAGTATTTTTTATTATATTATTATTATTATATGTGTGCCGTCCTATCCTATCACATTGCTATCTGATGTACACAACACACACACACTGGGTGTATGTGTGTGTGTATTCCTTCCAATATCCCAACCATACCATAATAATGAAATGTTTAGCAAGCCCAGAAACTTCATACATGGACTACTCCTCTCTCTCTCCCTGACTTTGGCATCCCATAGAATCAAGTCAGTCTCTTTCGGATCATCATGAAATTACTCTTATGTACACACACAATCCATTCCTATAGACTTGTCTATTATAATGGATTTAGTAGGTACAAGTTTAAAAACCATCCCACATTTTACAACACACACACTCATCCACTCTCTGTACGCACTGTACTCACACACACACACACCACACTGTACACACATCCATAGGACTAGGATGCTCTTGAGGACTTGACTTAACGATGAGACCACCATTTGTTTATGTACTTGGATGGAATGGAACGAATTTGATGCGTGCGATGCTCTTCTTCCCAGCCATAAGACACACACTATTTCATTCTATTTATTCCCGTGAATATTTTCCTCCAAACTTTTCCCCTCCTCCTCCTCCTCCTCCCTCCCGTCTCTCAATCTCTATTTCTCCAGTTTTTAACGTTTTCATAATGTACAAAAATCCAGACATTAGTAGAGCTTTAACGTGTGCGTGTGTGTGCGGGAGGATATGATAGGAGGCAGGTATTCACACTCTTTGGCATTTCTCCTCTAGCCTTGTGATGGGGATGTGTCTAGAATCCCCCTCACTGTTTTTGAGTGTCAATTGTGCGTAAAGGATACTTTGACTCACTGACTGCCTTGTCTATGTCTTTGTGTGTGGAAGCTTAGCTCTCTCGTCTGTCTGACGGATGAAAAAAAAGTCGAATCCACACACTCTTTATGTGACTACTTATTCCACTTCATGTACATACCCAATGTTCATTGTATTTGGACATTAGAGGCTTACTAAAAGTTTAACTCGGTACAGTTGAACAGATTGAAGATGCGTGAGTGCGTGGGAGGATGTGGAATGTTGACTAAATGGATTTTATGCGACTTTAAGTCTCGTCGAATGACTCTCTCTCTCTCTCTGTATATTATATTCTCTCTCAATTCACCATCGTTGTGACTGCTCAAGAGAGAAAGAGAGACACACACATACACACACGCACAAACAGACGAAGCCACAGAAACATGGCTAGTTTAAATGGACTACGCACAGCCTACATCCTGACAATGCATAAATGGTCATCAAACCATAAATTCATAATAATAATAACAGAGTCATTGATTATTATATCTGCACGCATCACCACATATGTATTAACACCATGTGCCTTTTGTGTGTGTGTGTGTGTACTTTTGGTGTGAGTGGTCGTCTCCAGTTTGTACTTTACAAATGATAAAGATGGTCATGTCTCCCATTGTTCCATCTCTACTCACTTTTGGTGAGTCCATGTGTGTGTGTGTAGGAAAATATGGTTAATCAAAAATGTGTAGTTAGTCCCACGTCTTCTTCTCTCTCTCTTACCTATGTGCCTAGGCATCCTGAGTGAGGACAGTCTATACTATACTAATATAATCTTCATTGTCTACAGAAATTGATGTGTGTGGAAATTATATGGAGTGTGATGGGGAGAGTGGACTGTAAGAAAAGTCAACAATATATTTCTTAGCTGTAGGAATGATAAGAGGAGGAGGGGGGAATGGTGGATGTGAACGTTTTTCCATTGCTTTGATTTGTGATGACACTCTTTGGTCAATATACAAGAAAAACGGAGGAGATTCCGTATGGAAAAAAAGTTGAGCTTCATAAAGGCACAACAACTTTTTCCTCTCTCTCTCTCCTTCTATTACCATAGGCTAGATGATGTGGACGTGAAGATGGAGAGAAGAAGAAGAATTTTTATGTAGGATTTTTGCCATGTCAGCCACGCACAATTTTTCTGTCTTGTGTGTTGTTGAGAGCTCCAATAAAAACGAGTATAATGTAGGTAGGCATATTTCGTCTCATGTGTACAATGGGATTGACAAGGGATCTTGATCATGACATAAAATTACACATAGTTCTCATATACATGTCCATGTAATGGGTATATATGAGTATGTCAGCCCAACTTTTTTTCCTTCACCCTTTTCTCCCTTTTGAACGCCAAAAAGTTTTTGTTGCGTGTCTCTTGGACTTTTGCTCACTTTTTTGGCTGCTGGTAGTAGTGGTGGTGGTGGCGGTGTGTGTGTGTGTGTGGATGTCTTTGTTCATGAGAGTCTGTTGAACAGAAATGTCTTGACACTTTATGGTCTTTCGAGAGGACAAGAGACGACGACGACGACAGAAAAGAGTTGAACTGGACTGACTGGGAGCCATTCCATGTTTTATGGCCTCCTACTACTCTTAATCTCAATGCATTAGCCTAAATTCAAAAAATCCTCTCTGCTCGTCACATTGAGAATCTCTCTCTCTCACACACACACAGACACACACATGGAGAAGACAGCAAACAGAACGTGTAGCATGTTGTGTAGTGTACCAAGTGTGATGTATGACAACAACAAATCCAAACACGAGTGAGCAATTCCCATTGTCACATATTGCAAATCTCATAAATTCTCTCTCTCTTTCCCTTTTATAATATTGTCAATACACACACACACACACACACTCAGGAGTGAACGTGGAGTCAAGGTGTTGTTGCCTCGTGTCACCATCCACATAAACTTTTTTAGAGGTTCTCACTCTCCTCACTCTAATCAGTTATTATTACCCATTTTATTTTATTTTATTTCTGTGTGGTGTGTATATGACAAATTAGGTGTAGGAGTCATAAGCAATCTGTGATACACAGTACAAACTCAGGCTGTCATCTGTGTACGTATGTAATTTTGATGCTGATTTCCCATTGTGTACTTACGCAGTCTCCAAATTTATGAGTGATTGACAAAAAGGATCGCTTTTATGTACAGTTCATCGGTACTCAGAAAGATGCAGCGTTATGTCTCTCTCTGTACAGAGAATGTACATATAAAATATTCTTTGAATATTCAATAAATTTAACAATTCAAAGTTCAGGAGAGAGAGAGAGAGAGAGAGAAAGACAGCTTGCTGTGCTGGTGCTCCACATTTCTCAAAATTGCCAAAAGGAAAAAGAAGGGAAATGAGAGAGAAGTGGTTTAACATTGACATGATCTGGGGTTGGAGGGGATACAGGACAAAAAAAGAGAACTAATTTTGATGCCCTTCCTTCATTAACAACGTCAGGGGAAAAGAGTTGGAGACGGACTGAAAAGATGATGGAGGAGAGAGAGAGAGAGACAGAGAGCAGAGAACTCCCTTCCTAATTATCATCAAGTGCGTAAGGATTTACATATATTATTACCACACACACGATGAAAAGTTGTGTGTAACTGACTGAGTACCTCTCTGCCTTTTCTATATCGAGAGTATCTAGGTAAAAAAATGACTGTTGCATAGACAATCGGCCCAAGTGTCCCGCTACACGCACACACACGCATTACAAGCACAACTTCAATCGCAAAATCCCCTCTTCAATAACTTATGGTAGTCACAAGCAGACACTAGACACACAACATATAATGTGATTATGCATTAGCATCACAATATCTGTATTGAGAGCAGAAGACAAATTCTTTTGTCCGCATTGGATACACACACGCTATCGATACACGCACAACCAGACGCACACACTCTTCATGTCAATTTGGAAAGTGTGTGTTTACATTGGTGATTTGGCTGATATGGATATGGAGAGAGAGAAAGAGAGAGAAGAGAGGGAGAGAGAGAGAGAGAAAAAGTTGGACTGATTTTAATTTATTTGACAGTGAAGCTCAACACTTTGGTGGTTCTTTAAAGATAATTTTTGTAACAGTTATACTGTCATTAGTGTTGCCACAAATCAGCGAACAACCTTTTAACAATGACAAGTGAGGATCATTTCAACTCTGTTCATTATTATTACTGATTACTAATTCCCTGCACTACATCCCATCACACACACACACGCACAATTTGTGTCATTCATACTCAACTCTGTGTAGTATACAGCTGGATACATTCTATTTTTTGGCATTGTCATATTTCTCATGATTAAATTCAATTTTTTTAGGCCAATCTACAGATAATCAGGATGAAACATACCAAATTTCCGATAGCATTATTTACATTATTCCCGATCCCTCGTGTTACACTACAAAGTAGAGAGTCCATTGTTTAATGGACATGGGAAATTTTGATTCAAAAATTTCCTCAATCTTCTTATCAAGGCAACGAAAATGGAGGGAGGTGTCAAAAACCAAATTTTGTGACAACTCAATTCAATCCAAGCTCGTCCTATCCGGTAGAGAAACAAGAGACTAAGAGAGAGCGTGTGTGTGAAGATAAAAAGTTTTTTTGGGTCAAATCTCCTACTGAGATAAGTGAGTGAGTGAGTCAAAGTCAATGGTGGATTGTTGAGTGATCTTCAAAAATGAAATTAAAGTATGAGACCTGCTAAGGGATTGACAGGTGAGTGGCCTGTGTCCTGTCCACTCAGCACCGCCCGTCCTTCTCATAATCTACATACTTAATATGACTCCCTTCTTTCAGTCATCAGAGAATTTATGCACAACTTGAATTAATTAGACAGGGTCTCCCCCTCTCCTCATATTTCTCCGTGTCTCATTTTTAACTCGATTAATCCTATTCTCATATTATGATTGATGAAACTCATGTTTCATTATCATTATGGTCATTACACACACACACTCACATGTGATTCAAATTAGCTTGATGGCCCTCCCCTCCTCTCCTCCCCTTCTATTTACATAATAGAAATGTAATATTTTATACACACATCTAATCAAAGTGTACGCACTCATTTTTTAATCATATCATTTGAGAAAAGCTGTCACACACACATCCAAGTCACACCATAATCATCATTACATATTTTGACCTGTACGCATAAAATTATTTGCACACACACTCTCTTTTCCCCTCTCTTCCTGTCAACATTTAAATAAATATGTGTTTGTGTGTGTCAGCTTCTACTCCAACTCAAAATACATTATTTGTTGACTTGTTGAATCAAAGGTGAGAAAGAGTTAGAGTACACACACACACACTGTCACACACACACGAGAGAGGCAGAGAGAGAGTACACAAGAGCACACAACATGAGAGACCTTGTCTATCCAGGAGTAGCCACAGGAGTTGAAATGTATATTATTTTTTTGGGTTGAATTTAAAAAAAATGTATGACAGCATTTTCATGATCTTGTTTTTTCATCATTGATTCAGTAATTTTCATTGAATTTCTTCAATGCTAACGCTTGGCTCGTGTGGATCCCTGTACAATTGCAATGCACTGCTATTCCTGCCACTCTGACTCTGACTCTGTATCCCATGAATACCCCCGGTATTCCTATTCCTTTCCATTGGGAAAAATGAATGAGCACGCTCAACCCAACCAACTCTCTGCCTCTCTTATATAATGGATGCCAATGGAGGATTATTACTAGACAGAATATAGAATAGAAAAAATGTGTGTGTGTATGTGTTTCCAATTTTCCTAGTACAGGGTCAAAGGCTTTTTTACTCCTCTCTCTCTCTCTGTTTGTTTCCTCATGGTGACACATGCAAAGGCACACACACTGTGTGTACAAAACGCACGTTTTCCTACACACACACATATTATGCAGACCTGTACATGGAAGGTTACACACACATTCATCTTTTTACGATGTATTAATACATATTAAATATATTGGCTCTATCTTGTCTGCAATGTACACACACACACATTGCAATGATCATTTCATACGCCCCCAAAAATCCAGTGTTTATAAATTCCACATTTCCCTCAGTTTTGTTTTCCCTACTCCTACTCAACCGTACACACACATATATCATCATATCACACATCAATGTACAGATATTATATAGATTTTTGTGTTCCTTCCCTGCCTTGTCAATGACATTCAACATAACTTTGAAGTTTGAACCCTCCACGTGTGTGTAGAATATTTTGTTTCACCATCCACAATGTTATAGCTTTTTGTGCATGGCCAAATTCTTTTTTAAACACTTCCAGGCCACACAGTCACACACACACACGAGAAAGGGAGAGAGACTTTAACTACATTGGTATATATATAGGCAGACCACATCATCATGTCGTAACTCGTCACTTGAGCCCCACTAACGAAATTAAACCTTTACCTTTAAACACGACACACACACACATCTTTCTCATGAAACTTGACTAACTAAGGTTACTTTTTTCCATCAATATTTACCGCTTTTCCTTGAACCTATAATAGTTGCAATTGTGTGTGTGTATGTGTGTGTGTGTAATTGGGTATTGCGTACAGGGAGGGAATGTAAACAAATATTAAAAAAGCTGTTTGACATTAGTTAGGAGTTAACTATGATTCCTTGTGCTGTGCTTTGTGCCTTCTTCGTACACGCGGAGAGGAAGACTTTTTTTTCTTCCACAATTGTTATAAATATGTGCAGTTAAAAGTCCAAGTACAAGAGCAACAAGGTAATGATCCTTCCTTCCCCCAGCCTACCTAAAAATTCAAGTACACGCATCACTCTTACTTACTACAGCCATTTTTTTAACCTACACACACTCTCTCTCACACACACATGTCCGCTACACACACAGTACAGTACACTACACTAGACCAACTAATTTTTTGTGTTAATGGTGAATCCGTGCATGCTCGATTTTGAACAGCAAAAAGAGAAGAGAGCCCACATAACACATTTTTATAAGATATTATATTACAGGGTTAATTTCGTCAAGTTCATGAAGAAGTTTCATAGGAACGTACACACGTGTTCCCTTCAATGATACAGAGAGAGAGAGAAAGAGAGAGAGGAGGGGAGGACAACGAACAACACAAAAAAGCATGAGGAGGTTTTATATGGTCTTTGTAGGATTTTCCCCTTGTTTTTGTTTGACACGGGAAAAAAGTTGACAGATTATATACTGCACGGTGAAGGAACAGTGTGTGTGGCTGTTTAGTGAATGAGAGTTTAATTAATTTACTATCAGTACAGACGTTGAGTGTGAGTGTGTGTGTGTGTCGGCGACAAGTTAAATGTGGGGCTGTGAGATGCAGGCTATGGGGATGATGACTCCATTATGCGTGTGACAATATGAAGAGTCCAAAGTGACTTACCTGTCTACATACCGTACTGTATGCGTGGATGTGTGTGTAAGTGTAGAAGGGAGACATTTATTTCTTTATGCATTCGTCGAGGAGTACATAAAGTGAGAGCCGGAGGGAGGTAGATATTAACTATGTATTGGTGTACACAGTATACAGAGTATATTTTGTGGAGGTAGTGGTAGCCACAATGGCGACAGTTGGCAGAGCAATAGCAAACTCGTGGAGATATGTTAAAGAGACCTTTAATTTCACTTATCGTCAAATTTCAATGCCAGTGTCTTCTCATGGCTCATGGCAAGTCAAGCTCACAAACTTTTTTCTCTCTCTTCTTCTACACTATTAGAGAGAGATAGAGAGAGAGAAGCGGAAGTGCGTGGAACAATTCCTTTCCAATGGAATAGGACAAGTGCACAAAAAAATGATCGTCCATAGCAATAATAGTTGACTAGTATGTATAACAAAACAGTGTGTGTATGTGCGTGTGTGTGTGTGTAGATGTGTGGCTGTTGGGGATAATATAAATATTCATATTCATGGGTAATCTCGTGGATGATGTATATGGTTTATTAGCCACAAGGTAAATGACTACACTCACACACATTAAAATACACGTACAGTACACTACACTACACGGACGGTCGTCCTAGAAGAGACCCTCTCTCATCTTATTATTTTTTAAATTGCGTAAACCATCTTTAACCTAACCTATAAAACATGACAATCACCTCCAAAAAGTAGAGAGATAAATATCATTAATTTTTGTGTTTTCTATATATTATTCTCCTCCCTCTCTTCTCTACCTACTCCAAATGAACTTTACCTTCCCCCCACCTACTCCCCTCCCCTCGCTATTTTGAATAGTCATAGACTGAACAGAGAGTGTAATTCAGCATATTTTATGTGTGTACACATTTTTATAGTTTAATCGAACTGGCCTTACATTCAAATGTACATTTAAATATTTTAAAATCAGAGTAATTCCATGCCACACACCATCCAACTGCAACAACTTGAACAGGATCTTTTCTCTCCTTTTTTTAATAGACAAAATGTAAATTTTGTGTAGTTCAAATATACACAGAGAGAGAGAGAGAGAAGGGGGGAAGGAAAATGACTCCACGCATGTGATTTGCCTTATTGCAATTTCTCCCTGACTTTTCAAGAACTCGCACGTGTCGGCTAAAAAAACTTTGTTATAGCCAAACACCTAAACCATAACTTATTTGTCGTCAAGAACTGTGGATGGAGAGACAAGCTAAAAACGACCCAATCACACCAGCTTTCCACTTCTCTTTCTCTTCCTCCACACAGGCACACACACACAATACTCTGTGTGTGTCACCCTTGTCATTAGCCTTAAAAAACAAAAACAAACAATGCATTTCCAATATCCAAACTATTGCCTTGCCACTGTCTTACGAGAGAGAAAGAGACACACACAATTTGTTTTTTTACTACACCTCATCTCTTCCTCAGTCAATGATCCAATAGACTTGAGATAAAAGATTGAAAATGCACTTGACGTCTAATTCTCTCTGTCTCTCTTCAACTCTTTGGAAATGTCACTCTTTGGTCTTTTCTTAATTGCTTTCATCCTTGAGTAATCACAAAAAAATGTTTTTGACTAGAAAGGGATGATGTCAATTGATAAGGGGTTTCCATTTTCTACACAAGTATTTTTTAGTTGGACCCAACTCAACGGTAAAATAATGTTTTTTATTCTACAAGCATCTTTTGTGATGTGTACTAAAGGCCTTTAACAGGCAGACAACATTTGAGTCACATTTTTAACTCAGGTGTACTGTACTGTTTTTTTTATAATGGAGGGATAAGTTGAAACCACTGTAGATTCTGGGTTCGCCTTAAGGAAACAAGGACCTGTTCTGAATCCATGAATATTTAAGGACACTCTATAATAATCCACACACAGACACACACCCTGTCTCATAAAATATTACAACAATAATTCCTTACGCAATATCCGCAGTACAGAAAATTTTGATTACGAGTGTAAAAATAAAAAAAAATCTGCACATCACCCCTCCTCCTCTTTTCTTAATGCGTACAATCTGATTTGAAATAATTTCGGGAAAACATTTGGCATAATATTGTACTCGCATTGGATGGAGGGTGGAATAAAAATTATTTTATGGGTAAATGTACAACCAATAAATACACATTCTCTTTCTTTCTCTCTCACACACTCGCACACGCATAAACACACGGTGCCAGGAAAAGTTATTCAGACATTTTTTTTGTGTGTCTCTGCAGTATGTCGTCGTCCAAAGTCAACGCCTCCCATCCAAAGAGGAGGAAAAGTAGAAAGTCACATTCCGCCTGTTAATATATATGCCCGGCATTACCCCCGCCTATTTTTACACTACCGGGTTTCCTTCCCCGCATACTTTCGCACATACATAGCCCATGTAGCTGGTTGAGAGTGTGAGTAAATATGCGTGTGTGTGTGTTATGCGTGTACGACGATTTGTACTGACATTGGGATGGCAGGTAAGTTCAAAAAGAGAAGGATTGTCTGTGTGTGTAGTAGAAGGGAAGGAAGTGTCATAAGAAGAGTCATAATGTACGTGTAGAGAGAGAGAGAGACAACCCTTTCAACTCTTCTCTAGTGTTTACAGTACAAAATGGAGAGAGAAAGGAAGAGAGAGGGTGAAGACGTAAGTGAGCTTAAGTGGTCACTTGCAATTGTGCGGTAAATGGGGATGATGAAGATGCTCAACCCTAATTAAAGTATAATCAGATTAATCTCTCCTCCTCCTTGTTGTTGTTGACGTTGACAGAGGAGGAAGAAGGGTGACGAATTTATTTGTCTTTTTATCTTCATCGTACTGGGGGGAATGGGTTTCTTGTCTTATCAATGAAACCCATATGCACACACACTCTCTCTCCCTCTCTCTCCATAATTCCTGTAGCATAACATAACATCATGTTTAGTATGTGCTTGTCAAAAAGTTGGTTAGTCCCATAAAAAAGGAACGGGAAGAAGGGGGAGTTGAGCCTTCACATGTATTTCCATCACACACACACAAATGTGTGTAGTATCTACTACTACACACACACAAGTATTGTACACGACACAGTCAACGCACTTGACGCACACACACTCCTTCCCTTCCCTGCCCTCTTGTCAGTCAATAAAGATTTGTGGAACAAATTTGGTGAATCGATGTGAGTATTACAAGTGTGAAGTCCAATTACGCACAGCATAACTAGTTTGACACCGGTAGCTTAGCTTAGAGAAGGGAAAAAGAGGTAGAGAGAGAAACTCAACTCTTATCACAGGGACATTGGAAATGTTGTCTGTATCAACAAAACATAAATGTAATTTATCATTTATTTTTAAAATTATTATTCTTCATAAACTCCCCCCTCCCCACACGCGCCATGTTCCAGAATGTTATCCAACGCCCCAATTGTTGTGTGTCTGTGTCGCTGTGTGTGGAGAGGGAGAGAGATACAAGTGGAATACCTTTGCTATTATTATTTCAAATTTACGATTACGGTTTTTCATAAGAGTTTAGAGTGTGTAAATGTGTTCCCCACTCACTCAGGCTCCACACTTTCCTGTACAGAAGCTCACATTATCATCAACAGGGTGGATGTAAAACTAAACTATGTGGGAGGAGGAGGTGTGGGGGAAATAAAAACATTTCACCTAAAAAACTACTACATTACTTTCACGTGTATCGGAGAGTGTTCTCCTTTTTTTTTTAATTTTCGCAGTGATAAGGAAAGACTGCCGGAAACTGTAAAAAGTGGGTGGAGAGTGTGTGTGTGTGTAATGATAAATGCTAGTATGATGATGATTAATAAAAGAAAACCCTGGTCGAACATGCATAGGGTAAGACGACGAAAAGTGTATGACATTTTTCGGAGAATTGAATTTTGACATTTTTTTTAAAATTGGTTCTGGATCTAGTATTGCAAAATATAGCGAAACATTATTAGAAGAATCACCCAGTTTTTGCATGCACTAGAATATTTTTAAGAGCATCATGCTGAATTGCTAAAATTAACGGGAAAAGAGAAGGATAAACTTCCCGGTACACTCCGACCCCGTTGAGCCCTACAAAAGATTTAATAATTGCTGTGTGTGAAGTTATGTGTGGAAAAGTGGTCGTCATTGGTGGGGCATGAGTGAAAAATCGGATTGGGAGTATTATTCTTTGTTAATTTTGCACGCATTCTCTATACATCAATTGACTAGCTGAAATCATGGTTGACATCTCTGCCTGTGTACTACTGAAACTAACACTTCTTCGACACACACACACACATCGGTTGTTATCACTTAATGTGCGTGTGTGTAGGGAAGAAGGGAGATTAGAGAATTAAAATATAGTGTTAGAATGTACATGACGTTGCGTAAAACTTTTGTATGGCATAAAATGTAAAGGAGTACACAGGCACGCACACACACACACAATGTACAAAGTAGATCCATGCCAAATTCCAATGGGATGTGGAAAAAAACAAGGAAAGTGACAAGAGAGGAGTTTAGTCCAAGTCTCTTACTTAACTACATGACTACAGTGAAATGTGTACATGGGGAATTACATAGATGATGATGAGAAAAAAGGGCACTGTTCTAGTTTAAAAATTTGTGATGAAGGAGAAACCTTGATCTTTATTTAGGCCTCCTGCGTCCATACGCATCTTGACAAACAAGAGATGTGTATTATAGTTAGCAAAATTTGCCATACATCCTAATATTACATTATAGGCACTAAGTCATTTACTTGGCCATGGCTTTCCTTTCAAAATGATTCACCATGTCAAGTCAGCCTCAGTTCTCATTTCCATATTTTTAATCTCATCTCTTAAAATGTTAAGTAATACTGTGGATGAGGATGACATCAGCTTGGCAAAAGCCAGCTCTCCACATTTCATTTTAGGAAAAGATTAATAAAGAATACAATCACATATTTTCTTCTTCTCTCTTTCTCTCTCTGTCAACTTTATGAGTTGTTCAACTTTTGGTAGAGTTCAAGAGGACAAATATTAATAATTTAAATATTTGAATTTACAGTGGAAATTCGGAAGCACTCCTTCCCTTCCCCCACCACATCACCCTTCCACACACTATTTCCCACAAACAATGCTTTATTATGATCCAAAAAATGAAGGAGAACAAGAGAGAGAGCAAATAAAAGTTTGGAACAACCCTTTCGGTTGTATGTACAGCAAGTGAGAATATATTAACAAGTCTCAAAGAAGAGGAGAAGGTAAATAGCAAGAAACATATGTAATGTGTACAGAGTCTTAAAGTTTAAGGTTACTCTCAATTTCAATTGAACGTGTGTGTGTGAATGTATGTACCAGAGAGTAGAGAGAGCTTCCTTCCTTCACATTTTATGCAGGGAATGGACGATGTATTACATGAGAACAGAAATAGGGTGTACACAATTGTGTGTATTCTGAACTCTGTGATATCCCATTGAGACCTTCCTCTTCTATAAGTTGTGCTGTACATTTATAATGTATGGGAGAGTGTCTCATAAGAGTCAGATATCATGTGTGTGAGCACCTCGGCACGGTGCAAGGTGAAAGTGAAAGGGTCCTTCGAGTCTTCCCCTCCCCCATTGAAATCGTCAATTGAAATTGGACTCAACTTTAATGGAGGAGGAGGGGATGCATCACCATGGGAGTTCTCCTTACTTTTCGGTTGACCTTAAACTCCACAAGAAGACGAGTTGAAACTCACCACTGTATTGAGTTTTCCAATGTGAAGGTAATGAATTGGATAAGGGGAAATATTGTACACAATGAGTCGAATCTGAATGATGCACTCTTCCACACAACTCCCCATCTTCCTTCCTCCCAATTGGATTTGAGTAGAATAAGAACAAAGATGAGCAGCAGCAGCCAGTTCATTTTGTATGCTATTAAATAAATACAAGGAAAATAAATGTAAATAAGGAAACTGCGAGTAAATGAGTAAATGTAGTAAAATCATGGAGTGTGGAAAAATGGAGAAAAAAACAAGAAATTGAAAGGCTGTCATTAGCCCCTTCCATCTCATTTGATTGGAGGGTGGCTGAGGGGTATAGTATAGTTGCACGTGTTTTATGATGACACCTTCACTTCACTCTGTATGTGTTATGTGTGTGTGCTCAAACTGGGGGATATTATAAATACAATAGGATCAAAAACAAGTTTCTTGGGAAGGGCTGATACAATATTATCGTTTGTTAGACAAAGAAAATGTGTCCATCAATTTTATATTGTAAATACAGTTATTAAAATAATTTATTTTAGTCCCCTAATATGCATTCAAGGTAAGTAAGTAATAAGCTCCGAAGATTCCAGAAAATGGGAAAAGAGAGTCTAGTGCACGGGGTGGTGGTGGTGTGTGTGTGACAAACAAAGGAGTTGCATGTTAACCATTACCTACATCAACCAGGGATTTGCATCCAATATAAATATAAATGGACAGAGTGGACAAGATAAGGAACCACGGGACAAAATTATCAAAGTTCATTGGATCCTCGGATTTACATGTGAGTGGACGACAGATTAACTTTGTGATAATGAGAGAAAGACAGAGGGAGAGTGAAGGAGTTTGTTGCTCTCCTTTGTTTTGTCTCCACGAGTCTCCAGTTTTTGATGACCAAGAAAATACAATTGTGTGTGTGTGTTTTTTGTTATCATGATTGTCTCGTGTAGCGTCCTTTTTCATTCATGGAGAATTCCTTAATATTTGAGAAAAAAAATAAATTTGAATTTTGCACAGTTGAATCTTTCCACGTGTACTCATTATCTAGAATACGTAAATGTTTTTGGTTCTTCACACAATTTTTGCTTTCATTCAGATTTCAAGGATTTTTTTGTAAGTTGTTCATATAAATGTGACGAGAAGAGTAAAAAGAGGCTTATCATACCGTATGTAGCTGGACTATCATAGAGTCTTACAAAAAACACACAAGGGTCATACGAACGATTGAAGGGGAAGTAACATGGAAAATGAGGAATGAGAATAATTCTGCTTCTCAGACCTTGGTCTTTGAACGAGTTTTACTCATATAGAGAACTGTGAGTGTCAGCCATTCTACACACAGTCACTCACAAGAGTCAAGTCTATGGGCAAACTGTAAGGTCATCAAAGGTTCAGGGAAGATAAGGAGTGTATCATCAGTTGCAATTACCAGAAATAGAAAAAACAAGGAATTAAATGCGTGTGTTAAATTAACTCTGTTAATACGCACTCTGTATCTGTACAATGGTAAGTATTTTATTTATTTTCCATTACAAAATTTTTAATCCTCTTTCCTCATAAATTTTGCTCTGTAAGTAGTCTCTACTCTATCTTGTCTTCATGTTACTCCCTACAAGCCACACTCCTCCATTCTCGTTTAATTGTAGGATCTGCTATAAAATCGAATTGACATCTCCCTTACGCGGACAACCGAGACTATTTCTCCTCTCATAATTCTGTATTGAGGGTCACGACTCAATTTCCTACAAATGCAGGAGGAAAGAGAAAGGAATGCAATGAATCATGATGCACATGATTATTTACCAAATTTTCTAAACTATTTTAATTGTAAATGAATAAGAAATGGGGTTGGAATTTTTGCCCGTAAGAAATTGAATACATGTGGGTGTCCAGAGAGGGGATCCATTTTAACAACGTGGATATAAATGTTTTATATTCTATTGCCGAAGAACAAAAGGAGGAGGAGGATTGTAGTTGTGGGGTGGATGAAGATGTTGCAAACAAATGCGATTATCCTCTTAGTGCAGGTAGACATGAGGATTTTGATTCACTTTTCTCATGCTGTACTCACCCTAGAGTCAAGTAATCTGCATACGCATCGTACTAGTCTCTCTTGTTATGCTCAATCATGGAGAAAGCAACGTGGCTGTGCATTCGATTTGAGTCAAATATTGACTCTCTGTCTGCATGTGTGTTTGGAATTGTTTCTAACAACAGGAAAATGGAGGATGAGAATTGTAGGAAAAAGGTACTACTAATTTTAGAAAATAAAATTTGTGACAAAAGATGAAAGAGGACTGGAGATAATTGGATTAGACAAAAATGAATAGAGTTCAAATATATGATCCTGAGCCACTTTGTTATTGTCGAGATGATAGGGCAAGGGATGAGGAATTAGTTGAAAATGAAAATACTTGATTCCTCAAGTTGTACATGGTTCTACTTGGAGTTTCATTGAAGTGTGCGTGTGTTGGTTGAAAACAAGATGAATTTGTGTAAAATAATGAGGGAGGGAGGAGCAAGAGGTTAGGACTGACCTTCAAATAACACTTTAGTTCAGAGTACATTGTACTCGTGTGTTGTTGACTAAAAAGTGATTAACTGTGTTTGAATATGTGTGTGTATCATTACCGTTTGTGTTTAAATGTGGTTTGTATTTTGGATCAAGGAAATAGAACAAAATAATATTAATCACACAATAAATGATCGTCATTATGAAAGATAGGCATCCCAATCGGATCAAGAAAATAGGAATAATCCCTATTAAAATTTAGTCATCATTTTCCGCCAATTCCGCCCCAGTTTCATTCCAGTTCACTTTTTACGTATTAGTTTCTACTTTATTTTGGAAAGGAGGCCAAGTCACACTACAGGGTCCAGTATGTAGGTAGGAAGTTAATTCATGAAAGAGGAAATAAAAATATAGATTTCTGTATCTTCAGGAAGAGTACAAGAGAGACGGAGCTTGCGCAACTTTGAGGAAGATTCTGAATGAAGGGTTAGGAACCAGGTCGGTTGGATCTTTGTATCATGGATAAAATGAATCCACCCCCGCCTTCCTCCTCTTCCCTACTTGTACAGAGTACTTTGGATTTATGTCCAGGAGTATTCTGGGCTGTACATGGGGATCTTAGGTGTGACAAAAAGCTGTGTCAATTTCTTGGACTGATTATTACTCACTTGTTGGGATTTGTCATATGATGTATTTAAGAATTGGTGATGGTGATGGTGTACTAATAATAATTGGGAAAGGGGGACATGGCTGTAAGGAGTTGTTGGTGTAGTTGTGATTCATTCATTGGGAGTGTGAGATGGGATTGGGGGGAGGGAAAGAACTTGTGCTTGTGGTAGAGTATAGTAGAGACAGGCAGGCAGGAGTAGACGACACGGGCCGGGGAAATGTTGAGAAAGCAGGGCATGAATTGAATCTAATGGATGGTACAATGGGAAAAGTCCAAGGACTCCACGTGTACTCCATATCCCCCTCACACTCACTGGAATCAAAACAGAGGACGAGCACAACTCAGAGGATATCACACACACACGGAGCATTGCCTCCTTTTATCCCCCCTCCTCACACACACAACCACCAATAACATTCCCGCTCCACTTTTCCTCTCACTACTCCTCTCAAATATTATAATTGTGTGTACGCATCATGAGGGGTTCAGAGGTAAAGATTTCATTAGTACCTTGTCTAAAAACCCGGGTACTGTCTTGGCACAACAGGGGCTAGGAAATGTGTATATGCTGTCGTACGGTGTGTCAGAAAATTATTCCTACCCAGCATCTACCAACTTTTATGACCCATTTCGGTGACAACTTTGACTTGTTGAATAAAAAAATGTTTACAATTGACATGTCATGATTCACAGTCTCCATTCTGTACTCTTTCGGGGGAAATTGGTCATTCCAAAAAATAATTGTAATAGTCGGGAGGAATGTGGCCCATGATGTTTACTTCTTTCTGACATGTCAATCGGAATTTTCAACAACAATGGACTATGACTATGATTGTTGTCCCTTGTAAGGTCACCTGCGCTGTGTGTGTGTGGTACTGTGTATATTTGTTGTGTACTGTGTTGAGAAAGGAACAATCCTGGTAGACACTGTACACTTGTAGTACAGATATTGACAAAAGTGTAGGGAATGCAATATTGTGCGTAGTGCAAGAGTTGAGTGTAGTATATTGTAAATGCGTTGAGTTGACTACACACACAAACATAGGGAAGAACTGACTTAGTCTGTCCGCTCCCTCAACCCAACTTCCTAAATAGCAATTTTAAAGTATGGTGTACACATATGAATTATTAAATAATTTTCATACATACAAATAGCTCTGTTCGGCATCCAAGCCAGTGTCTCAAAAAAATCAGCTACACACACACTCGCACACAGAAAAATTTCCAATGGAGCCAGCCAACAATTTTGTCATGGAGAGAGAGAGAGAGATGAGTGTTTGTGTAGTTGCGTAGATGACTGTTGTACAGTGTGTTTTAGGTTAACGCAAAACTTGGGAAGATTGGCTAAATACAAATTAGAGCTTAGAGAGCAGAGATAAATAGTGTGTGTACGCAAGAAAAGGAAGAGCACGCATGGATGCAAAGTTTGATACACGCGTGTATATTGTATATCTGCACCACATTAGCTGGAGATGATGATCCATCCTATGAAAATGTTCTGGGCTTGTTTTTAGCCTACATCGAACCTGAGTCAAAAAAGACTCAGCACTGCTGCACTGCTAAATAATAATAGTAGAGAATGAGAGAGAATGTGTGTGTATGAGAGGGAGAGAGAGAATGTGTGTGTATGAGAGGGAGAGAGAGAATGAGAGAGACAGACTTGTCTCAAAAAGAGAAGGAAACAGAATCACACAAGTCAGTATAGCGTAGGTACGTCGAGTCTAAAAGACAACGAGAGCTGCGTTGCTGTTCAGTAGGTGACCGACTCTGGTCATGGAATGAGCCTCAGCGTCTAATATAAACAACAGTGTGTACATAGCTTAATATAAAGTATCCTTCGCAACTTTATTTTTTGGAAATTAACTATCCTGGAATCAACGTGTCTCATCCACAATACACAGTTCCATGTGTGCTTCGTCCTCTCACTAGTGTCACACACACAAAAATCAAAAAAACACAGACACACAAAACAGTGACTCCAGTACTGTACACAAAAATAATATACATTAAGCGTCATCCAAGATGACATGAACTGAAGAGAATCAACTGAAAATAAGCTTTAACAATTGACTGTGCCAAGTTTGAGAAGAAAGAGACAAAGACGAATTAATCAAGAAAAAAAGGAAAAAATAAAGTGTGTACAATTATTCCTTTGGAAAACTTCGCCTTAACTATACTCTGTGTGTAGTCTTAATTTAATTGGATCTTTCTTGATGGTGAGTAACAATTTTACACATTCTCAATCATATTCATCGAAATAGTACAGTTTTTCAAAAAAAAAATTGTCAAAAGTTGAGTCCTCCCTTACATTTCATCCTTTCAAAGTAGCCCAGGAAAATAGATATTTACACACAAATATTGCGTAAGGCCATTTTGACTGACTACAGTTTTTGTCGTTGTGTAGGGGTTAGTCTTAAAAATTTTGGAAATAATGTCAACAATACAGTGCCTAGAAGGACTGGGCAGTAAAATTTTGTCGGACAAAGTAGGATTTAATTGATGAGACCCAATTTAAATTTGGAATGTGGAATTGAGACTAGATTGTGTGAGGAGGGGAGTAAATATGGAAAATATTTATATTTAAAATTATTGTAGAGTGGTTGAATTGAGGAGAGTGAGTGGACTGGATTGTGACAGATAATCGAGGATATTTTTGTGCATTTAAAGTATGAAGATTACTCTGATTTAGAATTTTTCGGGAGGAGATAGGGAGGAGAATAGCGGAGGTTATTAAAGTACAGCGGAGTATTCACCAGCCGGGGCACCGTTCGGCACGTGTTTAGTTTTAACATACACAGATATATAGTAGTGGAGGTCGTGGACGACTCTCGTCCTAAAAACAGTGAGAGAGAGAGCGAGGGGGAGAAAGAGAGAGAGAGAGAGAGAAAGGGGAGGGGGGGGCGAGACAGAGCAAAAAAATTGTTGTTCCACGTGGAGGCCTGTTACTTTGGTTCATCCATTTCGTTGAGACGATAGAATAGCACAGCTCGCAGCGGAGGAGACTCCCCTCTCAGGCACAGCATTGAGTCAACCAAACCACAGTCAACATCCCATATTATTATTTCTCTAACGTCCTCCTCCAACACCGGTCCTCCCTTACATGTGTCTCCCCCCACACACACACAACACACACACTCCCTTCTCTCTTTCCTCAATCATCCAATTCAGTCTCTCCAGTCACCTTTTTTCAGTTTTTCCTCACATTTCACCGTCTGTCTTCACTACATTCTGTGCTACATTTCACTACACAACCCTGTCAAGGGTAACCTAAACTGTTTTTTGAGGCAAGTGTCTTCATTGTGTCCACCCTTTAAGGACTATTTTAATTCATTCAGAGAGAGAGAGACAGTTTCCTCATTTTTAGTCAAGATTCAAATTCCCCCTTTTTTACTCCAGACACTTATTTAGGATGCAGGGTTGGTAGTAATTGTTGTGGCTCTAGTGGGTTCATATTAGAGATTGAGCTTAAGGTATACAGTCCTTGAATAGAGGTGCATTCCCTGCATAACAATGTACAGGGTATGAAGATTTGAAAGATGAGTGTGTACACTTTTTTGAGAAAAAATTGTCTGACGAGTGTATTTTTACTGTGTGTGTTCATGCAGGTAGGAGGAACTACGGAGGAAGGAAGTGCCGCTTCATGGGAGGAGAGGGAGTGTTAATCTATCGTTGAGAGTTGAAGATCAAAGATGATGGACTTTATGTCGTCAAATTTTCCAGTAATGTTGAAAGGACCGGATAACAACACGAGAGAAGGAGAGGTTGACTGTTCGTTACCTGGTGGTCAGAAAGTGGTTTGTACTCCAGAAGTGAGCTTATACACATACCCTCCTGGACCTGACGTCGTCTCATCAGGGTCAACCAGTCGGATTCTGGAGGACAAGGGAGGAGGGAGTGTGGGTGGGAGTACGGGAAGTAGTAATGGTCTCAATGGTTTTCATTGTGGATTTTGTGGCAAAACCTTCCAGCAAAAGAATACGTTCCAAAATCACCTTAGATCTCACCGGGAAGGAGAGGATCCATATCAATGCGACATTTGTAGCAAAACCTTTGCTGGTAAGTAGCAACCAATATTTACTAACAAATATTTTTGGTGGATGGGTGGATGGAGAGAGTGAGAGAGTGTGTCATACAAAAATGTAGTGTGGAAAGTTATTAATAATTTGATTTTTCTTTGTCCAGTCCCGGCCAGATTAACTCGTCACTACAGGACGCACACGGGAGAGAAGCCGTACCAGTGCGAGTACTGCAACAAATCATTTTCAGTGAAGGAGAACCTGTCAGTCCACCGGAGGATCCATACCAAAGAGCGTCCTTACAAGTGTGAGGTGTGTGAGAGGGCCTTCGAGCACTCAGGAAAACTTCACCGTCACATGAGGATCCATACTGGTGAACGACCTCACCGATGTACAATCTGCCAAAAAACCTTCATCCAGAGTGGCCAACTCGTGATCCACATGAGGACGCACACTGGGGAAAAACCCTATGTCTGCAAGGTCTGCAATAAGGGCTTCACCTGCTCCAAACAGCTCAAAGTTCACACTAGAACGCACACCGGCGAGAAACCTTATACCTGTGACATTTGCGGCAAGTCCTTTGGCTACAACCACGTCCTCAAACTCCATCAGGTAATTTTGGACTTTTATATCAACTTATGGCATAAAATGACAAGGAGGAAGTATGGTGAAAAGAAGAGAATTTGTTGTACTAATTTTCCTTAATTTTGTCCAAATCATTCAAGGTGGCTCACTATGGAGAGAAGGTGTACAAATGTACGTTGTGCAATGGGACATTCAATTCGAAGAAAGCCCTTGAGACCCACATCAAGACTCATTCTTCCGACTCGTCCACAACCAGCATGCCCCAATCCCCGGCCAGTGTGACCCTAGACCCAAGTGTCCTCTCGCCTTCATCCGTCTCACAAACCCCTCAACACTCGGACAAGGAGAACCGGGCAGAGTCGAGTGACTCGGAAATTTCATCCCAAAATTCACCGACAATTGATGCTCCAAAAACACCACCCAGTCCACCATACAACAATCATTTCAAGCCAAATATCCATCACCACTCCCCCCACCACCCGAACAACAACAACAACAACAATATTACAAACAACAATTTCCATCATGGGTCGGGTGGGAACAACAACAACAGTACTGGAAGTATCAGCAACAATGGTACAAACTCTAGTAATTCAATTGCCAATGTTTTACCATACCCCATGCTCCCTCCAAGTATTCAGGTGCATCAAGCACCCCAATCACGCACAACGTTCTTATATGTGACATCCAAGCTTCCACCACATCCTAGTAATAATACATCGAGCAGCGTCAACAGCGTCAACAACAACAACAACCATCATAATAGTCATCATAACAATTCGGACGTCTCATCCTCCCGACATCCCAGTTCCAGCCTAGCAGGGAACAACAACTCAAATGGGAATCAAATCACCTTCAAATCATTGAGCGTCGGACTGCCACCACCGTCAAAGTCTTCACCAATCGACATCTCATCCTCGTCGTCGTCGTCGTCGTCGTCGTCGTCACGAGAGAGAGATAAGCTTTTTCTTCATAGCTCTAGCATTAGAGATAAAGTATTGGCCTTTACAGAGAAATTTGGCTATGGTATTCCAAATCATCCAAATAATCAGTCCTCGTCACTAGTAGCTAGTAGTAGTAATAATGATCACAGTGCTAATCTCCTGAACGGTACGAGTAGTAATAATAATCTCAGTAACCACCATCACACCACCAACAACAACCACAATCATAGTAGTAGTAACAACAACAACCACTCCAACAGTCATTATCAGACCAATGGTAACAACAATAGCAACAACAATTTTAATCGTAATAGCCGACTGGTGGACATGAATGGTGGTAGCGTTAACAGCAGAGACATAATTTTACCAGAAAATCTGAGTGCATTCCCAATAAATGGTAATGGGAAACAATTACAATTTATTCGGACTGCTCAGACAGATAATTCATACTCAGGAGGAGGTGGACGATCCTGTTCCCGGGACACGTCTCAAAGTCCAGACAATAGCAGAGATGGGTTTCCATCCGGGGGTTACACTCCGAGTGGTGTTCTGGCCTTAGCCTTGACTTGTGGCTCGAAAGCTGTTACCGCTGCTGCTGCTGCCAGTCAAATGACAGTCATGGGTGCATCCACAAATCTTCTTCATCATCATAACAGTAGTAGTAAGGGTAATAGTGGTTTCAGAAACAATAGTACCATGCAAAACTTTATGCAAAATGCTAATCATCATAGTCCGTCATCTCATAGTAGTCCAGACAGTCCGGAAATGTGCATAGATTTCTCCCGGAGGTCCGTCTCACCCCGAAATAGCATGACAAGTCCCACTCCTTCCACCACTCCCCGGTCAACCCCGGGTCTCAGTGAGTCTGCTGAAGACTTGTCTGATGACTACCATCATCACTCCTCCCCTCCCATGAGTCGATCCTCTAATGCTGAAAAACGAGGGAAATCCTCTTCTTATGGTCCTCGCAAGCGTTCAAGTCTTATCCTTGAAAAATATGCTCAAGAGAATCCTATCCCTTCTTCTTCTTCCTCCTCATCTTCCTCCTCCTCATCTTCATCCAATACTGAATCCATCCTATCCCAACGACTCAGACTCTCCTCTGTTATCCAGTATGCTGAAAAATGCACTTAATCCTCCCAACACAAACATTTCCTTCATCTTATTTGTTTTTTTTTATTATTTTAAAAATATTAGTCTTGTTAATCCAACAGTTTTATTTAATTATTCAAATCAAATTCAATTAACTGTACACCGCCGACTTTTTACTATTTCAATTGTATCTTTTTCCCGAGTCTATTTTATCCGTGTACTAAAAGTGTAGGAATTATGTATGATGAAATGAAATGAGGAAGGACACAGTGAGAGAGAAGAAGAATTATGAAGGTGGTTACATAGATTATAAATGAGTATATTGTATAAATTAAATGACAAAAACATTAAATTAATCAAAATTATTACACACACATGGAAGACACAGGAAGACAGGAGAAAGCAACTTTTAAGCTAATATGAAACGTGTTACACACTCATATACACAAAGAAATCCAGAGAAGAAATTAATGTGCATTAATTTTATCAACATGTTATTTTTTTGAGAGACAAAGAGAGAAAGATATAAAGATATAAAAAAAAGTTTTTTAAAAAAAATCTATAATTGAAACCGTTTTTTCATTACACTGTATTTAATATTGATACACTTAAGGTACCTTTGTATGACTAAGGTAATTTACACCCACAACCCACACACACAAAAGACTTTGAAATAAAGGTATAGGCCTTCGGAAAAAGCGTACCTACATACATAGTTCTTCTGAGACAAAAAAAAATAATGAATTTTTTTAATAATTACAAAATATAATATCGTGTGTGTTCAACACAGGGAAAAAAAGTTGCATTCATGACACATAGTGAAAAACAATGCATTTCTCAGAGTATCCTACTTATTACTCAGCACATAACAATTTCCTGAGTACATAGCAAAACATTACATCAACACCACCACAACACACCATCATACACAGTACTATACAGTACTTATTTAGTAGTGGAAAAATTTGTGAGATCATCATTCAATTTTACAGACCAAAGGAAATTCTACCTCTGGATCCAGTTCATTTTTTTATAACGTGTAAATTGAATAATACAAGTACACAAGTAATGTACTCTCGAGAGAGAGCAGGACAAAATAGAAAAAGGGAAAAAAATCACAAAACATGCGCTAAACTTTTTCTTCATTCTCTAGTCATGCATTTCACTTGCATCTTTCCACACGCCATATTTTTAAATCTAGTAGATTAATGATAAAAGTACTGCTTCACACACAGAACAAAAAAAATTAATTCAAATAATTGATATATTTTCCCAAAATTAAATTTTTGCTACTGAAAGAAGAGAGATATGAACTTGTTATCCTCCCATTCTAAAAATAATTAGGAATCAATTAATTGAAAACTGAAAAATGCCACCCCCGACGCAACTAGTAGAAGGATTGAGCCCTTTATTTTCAAAAGTATCTTTTTGTCTGGATATAACTTTTTAACTTGCCATATTTTATGAAAGATTGAAAAAAAAAGTAACTGCTAAATTTAAATACGTCTTGGTATTTTGTATGTTAGTAACTCTGGAAGAAATCCATGGTGCAGGAGTTTAAAGAAAAAGAGGAGAGGAGAAAAAAAACGTGGAAAAAACTATATAATGATGATAATACTTTTATGATTGCTATTATTATTCAGAGTATTGTTTTGACTGAATACACATACAATAATAATTAAATTTAGGGGAAAAGGAGAACTACCTGCCACTCCGCACTGATTTTCATTGAACTTTTGTTTTTTTTTGCTTTGAATCACTCCATAAGACTGGTTACCTCAATCTTCTTCATCGTCACTACAAATTAAATATACACGAAAAAAATGTAATCATTTGTTGTATGTAATGTACAAAAATTGGGTGCATTTGGAATCCGAAATGTAATATTTCTTTTTCCAACTTTTTTTTTGTTGGGTCAAAAAATGATTTGCAACTCAATATATTTATGATCGATCGTGTCGTGTGTATATTTATTTTGACGATGTGGAATGTTGATGCAATAATATGCCATTATCGATATATAAAATACAATGTTTGGATAATCAATTGTTGGAGACTTTTTTTTTTAAAAAAAAATAATAATTTTTTTGACTGGCAATGAGCGTTAGTGAATATTATTATGTTTATTTAATAATATTATTGTGTAGGAGTTTTTTGATAAAAATGAATTTAAAAAAAAATTAAATTATCATTGCTGATCTTTTTTCTGCTTGTCTTCAGTCATGTATTAATTTTACTACTACCTACTCTACTTCACGACTGTTCAGAGAGGAAGAGAGTGAGAGAGAGGGAAAGAAAATGTGTTCATCAAATCATCTTATTTGTTGTTTCTCATGTTTTTTGATTTTTTTTGGAAGGGAAAGGGATCTTTGTCTTACAATTGTCTGAATTATTTTGAAAGTGATATTTACTAGGAAATGGTTCTCTGTGTCCAGGAAACGAAGAGAAAGTCTTTTGTGAAAAAGAGGATTTAGATTAAAGGCTTCGGATGGGGGAAGGAAGTGAAAGGGGGAGAGAAAACACCGAGAAAAGGAAGGATAGTCCTTTGTATGTACATAAGTAAAGAAATTGTCCAGTGTGCTCTTAAGGTTCTTAAATTAAACTATATAAATTATTACTTGTAAGGGAAAGTGAAGGAGAGTTTGTTGCTGCGTTGGTCTTTGACACTGAAAATTAACTTTTTTTACATGATAAGGAATGATATAAATAGATATATTGTAGTAGGGATACAAATTGTAAAGCCTATAATTACGGATTGATGATGAGGATTCTTTTAATATAACCTCAGAATCAATATTTTTTTTGACAAGAAAAAAAAACGTGTTCTGTGCGCTATAATTAAATAATCGTGTCAGACCAAGAATAGTGGGCATTTGCTAAGAAAGCTTTAAATAAAACTCTTGAAGGAATTTACAGTTGTGAATTTTGTGTGTGAACTTCTACCAGAGACAAGGGGGAAGAGACATGTCTCTCCACATATATTCCATCTGACCAAATTCCACAAGATGATTTGCATAGAACAAAACACAAACACACAAACTTAATCACACACACACATACTACACACTCTCTATCAAATTCCTCACCTGAAAATATTGCCATTAGCCTAAATTTATTTTGAAAACAAAGTGTAACTCTATAAAAGTAACTGGGAAACGAAAAATTAACGTCTTTGAAATCTTGAGCTAGCCATTCTTTCACTACTTAGAAAATGTGTTTATTCATATAGGAATTTCCTTTATTCGATCTTTTTTCTTTTTACAAAAAAAACTTTCTTTTTTCTTTACTTTCTTTCTCTGTGTGAGGGAGGTTATGAGCAAGATGCTTGTCAGTTCTCGAAGAATCAATATATTTGTAAAAAGATTGTTTATAATATGTACACATTTATTTATTACGATAATATTTTCCAAATTTATTTAAAGAGATTTTTTTTTATTGTTTCATTTTTATTATTGAGGGAAAAGGAAGGGCTAGCTAAAAGATTTTACGTCGCTGAATGTTAAAAACGTCCATATAATAGGAAATGTAAGTTTTGAGAAAGGGAAAGGGTCTCCGCCTAAATAAAAAATAAATATTGTGTGTAGCTGAGGAGGAGGAGGGGAAAGGATATTCTTGATGAATGAGAAAGGTAGAGGAAGAGATGTTATTTTGAACAGAGGCATAGCCGACAGTGCAAGTCAGCAGAAGAGAGAAAGTAGAAGGGAAAAAGTAGGGAAAATCTATTATATTATATGTGGTAAAAGATACTCTGGATTAAAGTGAAGGATTTTTCTATATAAAGAAACGAAACAATTAAAATAAATCTCTTGAACTACACTTACTCTTACATAACAAGTCGAATTAGGATCGTGGTAGTTTGTAGCTGAACTAATAAAATTGTAAAACTTACATATAATATATTTATTAAATTTATTACTTTTAGTCGTACGAAGGTACACATCGTCGTGACCGTAAACGTAAACAGTAACTGTAACCGTTTGGTCAGCTGATTTGGAGGGTGCTGTAAGTAATTGGTAATGTATGTGTGTTTATGTGTGTGTGTGTTTGAAAAATCTTTCTCAACAAATATTTAACTTTTTTTTGTGTAAAAATTTCATCTCTCCCTGTCTCTCTTTCTCTTGACTATCTTAACACTGTAAACTTAACTCTATTTCAATCTGAATCATTGTCCTTTATTATATAAACTGTTCGATTTTGGATAGTCTGTACATTTTGAGAAGGCACGGAAAGACACACGACAAATACACACATACCATATATAAGTATTTCATATTGTAGTGTGTGTGTGTTTCCCCTACCCCTCCACCCCCAAATCATCTCTGATAAATTACAACTTCTTTTTCATTTAAAAAACAAATTTTGAAAATTATCTATTGGGAAAGAATTCAAAATTATCAAAAATAGAAAGCAGTTTTAATTCAGTTTTGTCAAAATTTGTTCAATTAGATTTTCAGACGACTTGACAAATTTTTGTTCAATTGAAAAATGGGTAGATGATTCTGGGGGATGGGGGAAAGTAGGGGAAAGTGTAAAAAGGATTTATATAAATGCAAAGTACAAGTAGATGATAATTGGTTGGGTCTTGCGGTTACGATTACTATTCCAAAAGAAAGAAAGAAAGTTGTCTCGTTCAGTGACGGGCAGAGTGAGTCAATTTGTCTCAAATTGACCTCACACTGACCCCTTAAAGAGTGAGAATACAAGGAAACGGACAGACGGGCATGCACATAGAAATTTATTAAATAAATATATATATATATGGACATATAAAGTATATTGCACTCATGTGGTAAATATATACTGTATAGAAATATATATATATGTATACTGTACAGAATTGTTATTATTTCTGAATATAAATTAGTTGAGCAGAAAGTGTGTGTACATACAGTTTGAAAAGGCACAATACCCACAAATACACAACTACATATTAACTGTTATCACTTCTATTCTTTTTATTATGATGATGTAGACAAGGGAAAGTGAGTGAGGTACATACATAGGCTTTGGAGGACAAGTTGTTTTTATTTAAATCAAGTTATTTACTACATACATACATACATAAGTGTATTAAACTTAACTCTATCTCTGAAAAGGGAGGGACTGGGTTTAATTTTTTTTATTTCTCTCTCTCCCGGTGTTGGTTAAAATAATCAGAAGAAACAAGTAGAACAACCCAACTTGTGTATTCATGATGAAAGTGTCAAAAAGTTGGATTTTTATTTATGGAGGAGAAGAACAACTACAGAAGAAAGTATTTGGTCATGGTCAAGCTTAGGAAAAGTGTTTTTAGTCGTCGATAAGGATTAAGGATAATGTTGATTAGACAAGGACAGGAGAAAGATAATGTACAGATAGGCGAGCTTTAGGTAAAGTTATGGGTTTGAGTGAGTGTGAGTGCGTAGGGAAAGTCGGTTAATTATTTTGTGTGTGCATGTGTGGAGTTAAAGACAAAATAGAAGAGGAATTAGTCGTTTTTTAAATAGAGGATAGTTTGGTAACTAACTCTGATGATGTGTACATATAATACAGATTAGGAACCATGTCTCAAACCATGTAAAGGTACGAGACAGTGTGTGCTTAGCGTGGGATTAGATATTTTAATTGTTGATGTTTGTTTGTTTTTTTAATTTGAAGAATTGCGGAAGGATAATGGAATTGTAAAAGTCCTGTACATAAATACAAAAAACCTATATTTAAAAACTATATATTGATAATATTTGTGTAGGTTAATAATGATTAGTCTTTACCTCTCTTACACTCTACATATAAAGTGTACATACTAAGTGTAGGTTTAAATGACTGCCTTATAACAGGTGTAAGAAGTAAGACGTAAAGAAATGGTACAGAAAGCTTTAATGATAGCCCAAAGATGTGACGACATTTGTCACATGACAGTGCAATGGAAATGGAATGAAAACAAAATATACTACTATACGACTAGATTTTCTTATTCAAAAAAAAATTTCTTTTTAATTTTATTTTCCCCCCTCATAAATCCCTGTCCTACTGTAAATCTCTCTACCTACTTATGAGAAGTACTCCGGGGTGAATCCATGAACACTGGACTTGATGATGATTAGTATGATTGTACTTTTGTTTACTCAAACGCTGCATAATGCATTACTCTTACACAATCAGAAGGGGCAAGGTAGGGAAAAGTTGGAGGTTACATTGATTAGACAGGATGAACGGATTTTGACTGGATTTGATTGGCAAGGGAACTTGGACTTTTGGGGTTGAGAGAAAAGGAAAGGGAAGAGGAGTGAAAGTTTTATACTTTACTTTCACCATCTTTTTCCCTTTCCAATTTTCTAATTCAAGTAAGAGGCTTTTTGAATACATTGAAATGGTGAAATCATACCACTCCAAACTTATGTACAATATTACATTATAATAAAAAAAGCCAAGTTGACAAATGTCAGCTGAACTGACTCTCTGAGCTTGCTTAATTTTTACCAATACCCTAAACTACCCAGTGTGTGGGTGGATAGGTCATTTCAACATTTTAGTCCACCATACGCTGATTTAAATTGTGTAGAAAGAAACTGATTAATATGACTCTTCTACATCCCATGATGAAGGTACTCGCCGTCAAATAAAAGACACATATGGGTTCACTTTTGCATTGTTGTTGTTGGTTGGCTGATATTGACGGTATTATGTTGTGGTTGATTGTCTTTTTTTCCCTACTACACTACTACACTACACTATACGAAACTATTTTTTATTGGATGTGGCTGTCGTAAGTCCATTTAATAAAGAATGTTATTACAATGTTTTGTAGTCATCAATTCAGGTACTCTGTGAGGTAGGATGTTAATAATAAATGATTTAATTTTGAGCGTGTAGTGAGGTATTTCTTTTGATTTTTATGAACTCCCCCAACTATACATACTATATAGTAGTAGATTGTTACATTTTTGCAAAATAAACCCCTCGTTTAATACAATTGTACATTATTATTGTAATAAATTCATTTTTCGCAAAAACTATGATATGAATTCAAAGACCGTGATGATGGTGGTTACTAGATTATAGTCCGTTTTTGTATAATTATTATTATTACTGTACTTATTACTGGTATATTTTACATTTAGCCCGCATTACAATGTAATACTTTTAAATACACAAAAATATGGTAAAGTTAAATTGTACAGGACACTATTATACACCCCAACACTCAACACAGAGAAAAACTAGCTTTGAACCAAAAAAACAAACTCCACCGTTACAAAAGAAAGCATAGTGATGTAAAATCAACTATTATGAAATATTGTAAATTATTTAAAATATTAATCCCAGTCTCTTGTTCATTTATTATTTTGGGAAAATGTGTAAAAGAGAACCACACACACACGAACAGATGACTAGTGTGTGTGTGTCAGTTTGTATGTATGGTTTTACACACATGATGTGTGTGTATGTATAAAAAAATAACAAACTGGACGAATCTCATTCCGTTCTCCGGGTCATTGTGATGTGAGGTGTCGTGAAGGGGAGGACTTTCAAAAGCCGGAAACGGCTTTTCTACGGCGTTTCTAAAAGCGTTTCTACCACACCCAATGTGTTCATTAAATGCTAGTGTAAATATGATAGTATATCATACTATATATACACATATATATAGTCACACATAATACTACATTGATATATATATACATATATTAATTATATAGATGATAATGGTGAGAGACTAGAAACTCTTAGACTTTTCAAATGGTAGGATTGTAGTTTTCTACTGTCTACTACCAACTACTACAAAACAAAAAACTACTTTACATTATATACGTACTTGCGTACCTCCACAGAAGATATACATTCAAACGTCCGTACGAATCCAGAGAGACAGAATCTAACTCGGTCTCATCTTCAATACCAACCATGCCATGTAACATTCACATTTTGTAAAATGGTACCCTTCTCCCTCTTTTTTATATCTCTCTCTATCATCATGTTGTTGTTGACAGCTCTTCCTCCTCCTCCTTCTCTAGTACCTGTGCCGGAAATGCACACACGTACAGAGCTGGGGGAATGAGGAGAGACAAACACATGAGAGGAAGATAATCATTGTCAGGATAATGGCTTGAAAAATTTGACAAGAGAACACAGTTAATGTGTGTGGTTCGGATTATTTGGCCAAATTAAAATAGTGACAGAGAGAGAGAAAGGGAGAGAGAGAGAGGAGGAGGATGCAATTCTGGACCGGAGTTAGAGAGGACGGGAAATTGTACGTAGTACGTATGAATGTATGGTTGAATTCAATGTGTTCATTTAATATGCATAGTCCTAGAGTCAACCAATCTATTAAGCTATTGAATAATTAGTAAGTATATAATACTATTATTACTATTACTATATGAAAATAATCAATCCCCCCGCCCCCCTCCGTATGAAAAACCATGATACATAACAAGTCATGATTATGACGTCTATTTATAGAACATAATGTTATATTTTATTATATCTTTTAAGAAATTTGACAACAGAACAAGTTTTTTTTCTCTATCCATAATAAATATAAATATGGAACAATTATCATTATTTACTACAACTCCATCGTTAATTTTATTCTTCTCTCTGAATTTTTTTTCCTCCTGAATCACTTTGGTTTGCATACACACAAGGCATACTGCTGTATATGTTATATCAATCAATTCTATTACGATATGTACTATTTGCCATGTATGTTTTGAACTGATTGTTTCTGTTATTTATATTATTAGTAGTAATAATTTTTACTGGGAAAATAATTATGAATCCACATCGTTTACTTGTAATTTTAGTTTTTTTTCTCTCTCTCTTTTCTAACGCAAATTACAACAGAAGTTTGAATGCTTTACCATGTTGGAAAGCATCATGAATTTAAATGAGCTGTCGGTGTTTACTATATATGACAATGATTATTCTCAGGAAGTTAAATTATTACAATTTTTGGATGGAGGATGGACTCATCCCGTAATACCCTCTCACCATTCAGTTTGACTATGTGAATTTGGTTTCTACTCTAAATATTATTTAGTAATTTATGATGATGTGACAGTTTTGAAAAGGTTAGATTAGTGAATTTGTGAAAAGAAAGTTAAGAAAAAATGATGTACACAGTGTAAAGGGAAAGAGGAATGGTTTTTTGTAGTTGTCAAGTGGTTATTTATATACTGGGAGTGCATATATTAATCAATATATACATATATATTATATATGCATTGTTAGGGAAAATGGATTCATATTTTCTACATATGAATTTTGCGTATGTTTACTATCATTATTATGCTTAAGAGAAAGGGATTTATTCCCTCCCCATTGAACCTGAGATTCCATTCTCTCGGAGTTTTGGCTCAAAGAGAGAATGGGAGATCATTGGAGGTGGAGGAGATGAATAATTCCCCAAAACAAAAGAAGGATTTGCACATAATTAGTATTATATAAATATCATTATCTTAACCGTGAAAAATATAATGAGTTTAACTTGTCCAACTGATTTTACATATTACATAACAATATACCATACAAAATATATAAGTAAAACAAATGTACATTATACAATTATTATACATATTTACACATAACACATAAGAAGACGAGGAGGAGAATTGAGAGAGAAAGATGGCCAATTTAAACTGACAATGAGCTAGGTTAAGTGTCTCTGAGTGTGTGTACATATAATACATACAAAAAAGAATGTATAATATTATATACCTCGCCGCCTTGTTAACAAATTTTTGACTACAGTGATCATGGAGGATGATCAATTTTAATTCTATTCTACACATGACGATTTTACCTGTTGACACACACACACTCACTCTCACAACCACATGAAACAATTTAAAAAGTGTGAAAGGGAAGAAAATATGGAGCCACCATTCTTGCCTCTAAAATGTGATTGTCGTCAGAAAGACTTTTTTTTGAAAAAAATAATCAATTAATGTGCAATGGGAATTTATCAAAGAAGAAGAGGAGTTGATGACACTTTTATAAAAATCCTTTACAATAGTTTTCCAATGATTTGACTCGACAAAAGACAGTGCGGTGGAGATTTTTACACACACAAGAAAGTCCACAATTTTTTTTGAAATATTTTAATACCCTCTTTGTTCTGTAAAGAAGAGTGTGGATGTGAGGAGGACATGAGACACTCATATTGACACGTGTTCCCTCAAAATATTAATTAGAATATCAACAAGTCGTTAAATGAATTGTCTCATTGAATTGCCCCACAGTTATTCAATTCCTTCTTCTCAATTACTATAAAATCTTTTTTAAATGTCGTCATTCGATTGTCAAACAAAAAAACAACCACAGACAAGGAACAGACAGAAATCAATATAAATAACTTTTTATGATGACTTCCATTGTGTTTAACAATTTGTTAAATGACAAACCGGCAAATATGTAATATCCTTTACACAGAGGAGTGTACAGTTGTTTCTGTTCAATTGAAATCAGCTCTCAAATTAATAATCTCATCATGATTTATTTGAGTGTGTGAATAATAATAACATTTCACAAAAGGAATGAGTTATAATGAGCTCAGTTTATTTTGTTTTCCCTTATTTCTTTCTCCACACTCCAACAAGGTAAATACTTGTGTAGGTACACCGTGTTTACTGAATATCATCATCAAATATCATTCTCCCACTCGGTGTCTGTAATGTAGTAAAGGGATAATTAAGTGTATTTGTACAGGGAAAACTATGAATAGACAAATCGTTCAACACTTGACACTCGACTCCTTTAATTACTTTTTTTGACTTTATGATTCTGCAATGATTCTTGAGTGATGTTATTTTAAGGGAGAAGAACACAAAATCGTACTAAAAATCTTCTTTTTGACGTCATGACTAAGAAAAGTGTAATAAATAGTTTGGATAAGGATGAAAAATTAATGAGAGGAGGATGTGAGTGTAGAGTACATGAAGTAACAATATAGAAATATTATATATAAATTGAATAATACATGTGTAACTGTAGCCGTGTAAAAATAGTACACACACTATACATATATGATAGATGACTATATAACAAAATGGTTTTTAATTGTAAAATGTAATACTACTACATACTAAATACTACTGAAAAATATTTGGAACTGAGAACCAAAACAAAAAACCAATGATGATGAAGGTGGGGGGATGGTGGGGAAGACAGCTTTATTTTTATGTCAACATAGTCTGCTAAATGTGTTCAATAATTATATGTATACATACTCGCATATGTATATGATAATTATCATATAAAATATTATATTATTACATACATACATACATATATATATTATGAAAAAGAAGAAAGAGAAAGTGAAAAAAGAGAAAAAAAGAAAAAAAACCTTTACCTACATGATACATGCCCAAATATACCGACTTCAGACGTACATCATGATTCATATATGTATTATATTATTACTATATACAACGTATATAATATGATGATGATTATTATTAAAAATCAATAAAATCTATTATCAAAAAATTATTACATACTCCGTTTGTTCGTTCGTCCATTCATTTTAATTCCATCTCATTCTTCATTCTGCTACTACTCATTTCCATTTCATTTTCTCATACCTCACAAATTACTCATTCTCCTCAGCAGTAAAAAATGTACCTTGAATACACGAGGACGTTAGAAGAGGAAGAAGCAGGAGAAAATTATCAAAAGCTACTTTTACTGATTAAACATTCAGTCAAACTGAGTGACATTTGTACCGCTCATACAAAAATATCATTCAAAAATAATTAACAACTGTGTTTTAAAATCAATAGTTAGTACAATGGCATGGGGAATAGAATACTGCACAGGTCATGATTATTTCGGTTGACAATGGACCTTCCAAGGGTACATAAGTTTAGTAGTAGACGTCAAGGTGGTAGACTACCATTACTTTTAAATTGAGACGATAGGTACAATGGAGGTGGATTAGAAGAGAAATGAGAAGAAATTTTTGAAGACATTTTGGGTAGTCCCGATTGTCTATATGTCTCTAGTTGTCTGCGTGTGTACTTTCTCCACTTTCACCGGAGTGGGTTGAGTTGAGAGATAAAGCGGGGGAAAGTGTTCATAAGTAGAATGACGCATGTTTGAGGAGACTCGGGAGTGGAGATGTGGAGAAGTGGAGGATGGATGGCAAGGGCAGAGTGGAATAAGTAGAACAGAGTGAGGACTGTTAAGAGTCATTTACACGTGTGTGTTCTCCTCCTCCTCCTCCTCCCTCCCTCCACAAGTTCATGGTTTCCATTTTCCTGTCGAAGGCTAAGGACAAATAGTAGCAAAGCGGAAAAACACACGCAAGTTTCTAATTGCCTCACACTGCTGAACTCTTTTCTATTTAAGAAGTAAAGAGAGGAGAGGAACTACAGTTTTAAGAGTCATCACTATGATTATTCATGGGATTTTATTGTGGGCTCACACAATATGAAAATTCAAGTACACACACTCACACACATAAATGCCTTATCCTTGATTGATCTTCCAAAGCAAAAGCAAAGCAAAGCTGAGAGTAGAAGGACCTCGACTAAAAAAGATTGTTTCACACACACATGCCACTCCATTCTACGCACCTTGTTACAACAGCATGCATACACACACACACACACAAATTCCATGTATTTGACACACACAACTGTTGAATCTGTACAATGAAGAGAGAGATCACAAGTTGGACTTGTTTTCCTTATGCTAATAATAATAAGTAGATCGAAGGCCATGATTCACTTTCTTTGACTGCTCCAGTTTTTTTAACACTCTTTCCCTCATCAACACTCATACATAGTACAATAGTACCTTTCCCTTTGACTTTTGACTCTGACCAGGATTGTTCCAGAAGAAGAAACGTTCGTCCTAATTGATGATGGAAGAGATGTCAAATAGGATTTCCTGTTCGGCTGGAGGAACTGTCAACAAATGACGCATTTTGGAAATAAACGGGAAATACATGTGCGAGTTTTTTTCCTCAAGTCCATCATCCCTCTCAAGTCATACGAAGTCCGTAAATTCTTATAGAGAGAGTGTGCGTGTGGATAAGGTCAAATAGAAATTAGTTGGGAATGAAAAAGGGAGAGTAGAACAAAAGTTCAAAATGGAGATTAATTTAAGAGTCCACAGTTGGTATTATGTAACTCATTTACTTGCTATAATGGATCTCCCTTAATTATTTAGTATGTACAGTACAGTTGAGTGTGGCTTTGATCCAGTTGACTTAAGTGTATGGGATGAAGATTCGTCGTCATCTTCAGTCTGGGTTTGGAGGGTTCTTTTATTCAGAAATAAATTACACAACAAGATTGTAGTTTCTTTTACTAAAGATGATTCATTTGTGTGAAATTTAATTTCACTGTTTAACAGGTAAGCTCGATTGGATTATGAACCCAATTTTGACGTGTGCAACTATTCTTCGTCAAAGTGTGCGTGTGTGTGAGCAATATAAATTACAAAAATTACATCATAATAATAATATTTTCATACCGATAAACTTGACCTGATTTGACTGCTCAGTGACTCAATTTTTGTATTTTGTCTACATGACGAGGGAGAGGATCAACTACGAGTGATTCAAATTGAGAATTATTAACACTCGTGGAGTCATTTTCATCCACATAATTATGACGATCAAATCCAATGGAAATTCTATCCTCTCTCGAATTGTGGTCATACACATTCAAATTTTCATCATCATATTTACATGCTAAGCTCACACACAGTTTAATATGATCAGTTATACACTTTCACAGTGGGCTGAGTACATAATCCGTTACGTACATACTTATTTAATATGTTCTTACATATGTCACTGTTATCAATTTCCCTTTTCAATGACACGGCATCCTACAATTCAATCTACTGCTTCATACATGTGGATGTCGGTCCATTTGAAATATTTATCATTCAAAAATTAATGATTTGAAAAACTGAAAATTTCTAGTAATTTACGATGACTTCAGGGCACATTCATACACACTCTCAAAAATAGAACGTTGAGATGATTTCCATTAAAATATCAAAAATCATAGAATATACATTTGTATGATTTCATCATCGCCTCCTCCGAAAAATATGATCTCGTTGGCCATGTTTGTGACAACAAATTAAAGGATTCATATTCTGACCTTTAGGACTCGGACGGTTCATTTACACGGTAAGTAAAATTGCTCAGAGTACCTGAAATTAATTGTACGACGGATTAATACAATGATGAGTTGAAACGTCCACGAAAATGTGTCGAAATGATATTTGATCATAGAAAAGATAATGTGGATGTGTAAATGTCATCTTTTGATTTTTCCCCACAACTCTAGTCAAATGTGGATGTCCCCCTGTAAAAGAAGTGAGGAGTCGACAATCATGGAAATGATAATGAAAATGGAAATGAGAAGAGAGGAGAGAAGAGAGTTAAGAAGAACTTGTTCCCACGTGTAATTTTTTTCTTGTCTTGTTTACAGTTTACACTGAATTAGAATGACTCGTGATAGAATTGAATTCTTTTCTACTCTACATATCTTCCCCACACATAAATACGAACCATTGTGTGTGTGTGTGTACACACAGAGGCGCGAGAGACTTTACATGTCACAACACTTGAGCCGCTGTCAGATATTGGGAACCAAGTGACTCGTTTAAATATAGAGTGAGTGAGTGAGTGTATCTAAATTTACAATAGAGTACAACTGTGGAGGAATTGATACTGGGGTACCTACTCACTCACATGACACAGGGTTCAATACTGATATATGAGACGAAGAAGAGAAGAGAACGGGACTTTTTTTTGTCAAATTATCATCCACGTAATCTTTTCATCCCATAACCAGGCTTCTCAAATGATGGCTCAGAAAATATTAAATAGCTAAAGAAAAAGAGGAGAGAGAGAGTGAGAAGATGAAGATGAAGGAGACAAAACTGGAGGATCCATGGTACAAGGTACAGCACGTGAAAAACTACAAAATTTTAATCATCTCCCCTTTCTTCCCCTCCCCCTCACAATGTCTACTTTGCATCTCAAGATTACACAGTTCTCCACGTGTATTCAAAGCTGGAACAAAATTGACTCTCAATTGTAGCTATTATTTACATTAGACAGTATTTTTTCCTCCTCGCTCCATTTGACCTCCCCTTCTCCAATACATTCTTCCGCACATAACTCATGTCTACCTAGTTGTATCTACAGGACAAAGACAAATGAAATTCTATAGACAATATTTAAAAATCAAGTACTGTCGTTCTCCGCCTGGACAGCATAATTTGCGAAAATACGATCACACAAGAAAGAGTACCCAGTAACCCCCAAACCTCCGAGTCCACTCGATCCTTAACTGCCACTCCACCGACATTATGAAGAGGAAAATTGGACAAATTGCAAAGATATTTCTATGCCTAATCTAAATTCCAAAGTATTTTCCCCATAAGGAGGGAAGGAGGATGACGTGAGAGTCAATGTACCCTGGTTGCAATAAAAACAACTGAAGGGAAAATAAATGATCTAGCTCTCTCTCTCTCTCTTGCCTCAGCTTTGCATACATACACACGCATAACGAAATGGCACGCATTAAAACAATAAAGTGGACCCTAAAAAATGTCGTATCTATCTATAGTACACACACGCACAAACAGACCTACAGAAATATGCTCTCACTCTCTCCACGCACTCCTCCATGTCTTGTAATGGTGACCATAATAATAATTTTCCAGTAGATAGACAGAGAGAGAGAGAGAAGGATAGAGAAAAAAAGTCTTGGAATTTAATTCGCTACAGTTTTTATGCTTAGTGGAGTTTCCATATAAAATTATTACGCAAGTCATAAAATATTTACAGCGAAAAAGAGCACAGAATGTCATGATTCATATAATACAGTGTATGTAACACACACGCACACATCTACTAGCACATATCATACAAATGCATGGAGGAAGACGGAAACGTATGGCTTTCAACACACATACACAAACACACACACCATAGCGCGTAGGAGAAGGTCCGTCATTGAGCTTTTTTTACTCCTCGTACATACACTCTGTTCATTGTATAGAGTTAAACCCATGATTTGAACACACACACACACACACCACACACAACTTGATAACATAATAAAGTGGCAAAAGTGGGACTCGTAAGGGGCCAAAGTATATGATCCCGTTCCTCGTGTCAGGGACAACAGGAAACACACGCACTCTCCTCTACACACATACTCGCAAGAGGAGAGAGAGAGAGTAATTTCTAGAAAATCTTTATGCCATTGCCATTGCTAACCCATAAAAGAAGAGGAGAGGAGAGGGATGGAGAGGATTGGATCCAGCAATGGGTCCAATTTATAATCCACGTGTCACCAACTATTATCTCTAGTCATTGAGCATCTTCTCTGAGGTTACCAGCGCATCTAAACTATACATCGACACACACACACACACTTCCACTCTCTCTCTCTCTACACTACTATTCAGAGAAAAGAGATATTTATGTGACATCTTGTAAACCATTGTCAGGGAAAAAGGTTCCACTTTCCAGCTCAATCCCTAACAATTGACAACCGCCCCTCATTTAAGTATTAATAGGAATATCCAACTTTAATCATACCTTCATGTTAGGTGGGTTTGTTTGACTGCCAAATAACTGGGAAGTGTTTATTCGAACAATTTGCCAAAAAAAGTAGGGAAGGGAAAAAAAGAAGAAGCTTCTTTCCAAAATTTCTGTTCCAATTTTTTGGTGGGGAGGGAGGGAAGAGAAATGTCTTAATCCATATAATGGAGAAGAGACTCCATGCAATGCTCGTATTCGTAGATTAGATTACATTTTTTGTGGCTCTGTAATATAATATAGTTGCTCACTTTTTTCCCCTCCCCTCAAAGCATTTAAGTAGATTACAAGTTGGGGATTTTTCTTTCTTTTTTTACGTCTTTACATTTTCTCAGTTTAATCTACAGGGAGAGAGGAGAGAGAGAGAGAGGTTGTAAAAAAAGAAGAAAGTTTTTTTTCTTGGAAAAACACAGGAAAACAACATCAGGAATTTTAATGCAAGGTAATTTTAGCATAATATGTACAACCCGGTTGTCCTATACAAGACAAGCAAGGAGGAAAGAAGAAGTGTGTGTCTTAAAGGTGTGTGTATTTGTGTGTGTGCGTGTGTTGGGTTTGGGGTGCAGGGAAATGCGTAGTCTTGGTAGCATAGGGACAAAATAAATTGTGATGAAAAAGATAGGGAGAGGAGTTGCCAAGATAGTTTTGCGAATGAACGAGGTCTCTGGGTTCAGGTTAATTCACCCGTCCGTCCTTGTGCGGAAAAATCCGGCTCGTGTCGTACGCCTCTTTCCTCTTCTATCTCTCATTGTGTGTCTGCCTTCGGCTCTGCTCTGCTCTACCCGTGTGTATCAAAGAGAGAGAGTGTGTGTGTGTGAGGCTGAGAGGCTGCAGTTGTTGAATTTTCACTTTTTTCCTCGGGTTCAATGTTAAGCAAAGAAAGGAGGGCACAAGAGGATTTGGTGGAAGAGAGTCTCTCTCTTACACACACACAAGTTTTGCCTTGCCTTTACCATGGTACATGCCATGCGCCTTCACTCTTTGCCAAAATTCGTACGCAATTTTACGCACGTAGAGGAAGTGCCTCTTTCTCTCTCTCTCTCTGGCTGCCTTTGTTGCTCCACTTTCGACTTAATTGAGGGAGTTCTAGAAACGAGAGTCTCTCTCTCCCTCTCCCTCCATGCGCCTTCTCTCTCATTTTTCTAACATGGTGATGCCAGTTAAGTTGAATCATAAATACTTTCCTTCCTTCTCCTCATTTCCATGGACAGGCCATGCCTCGGCTCTAAGCCCTGCCTTTGACACATACGCACACACGCGTACACAACTGGGAAAAAGTAAACTAACCTTATAACAATTTTCTGTATAACCTCCATAACCACTCCGCATGGACAGTCTCAGTCCCCCGTGACTATGATCAGGGGAGTATCAGAGAGAGAGAGAGAGAACAAAACATGAAACTGGGACAAACACACATGAAAGGATGAGAAGTTAGAGGCAGAAAAAAAGGGAAAATAACCAATCGAAAATGGGTTCAAAAAAGCATGAGGCAGGCTATGACATCATCAAACAAACTCTGACTACCCACTCCATATGCACACACACACACGCATAGAGAGGGAGTACATGGCTCACAAAGTTTGGACAGATATAGACAGGGCTTGTCTGACAGGCACGGACCATGTCCATGACTATGACTATGAGCCAATTACAATAGTGGCTGTTTTAGTAGGTCAGATTTGAAGGAGAGGCTATTGGCCACAAAAAACGGAGTGCGTAAGTTTATGTGTGGAGCATGCAGTGAGGATTGTGTATGTGTACAGAGAGAGAGAGAGAGAGAGTGAGTGAGAGGAAAGTGAAAATTCCACGAGGGCCAATGTGTCATTGATTTCTATTCCGAGTCGTCATTCGAAGGATATGTGGACTGTTCATTGGGTTTTCGAGGATGTATGTTTGCTTGCCCATGGATACGCGCGCGTGTGTGCTATGTATGAGTGTGTGTGTGTGTAGGAATTTTCGGTTATCTCAAGATTACTCAATGTGTACTGATTTGACTGTGCATATAATGTTTTGAGGAGGAGGAGGGCGGGCTATAGTGGGAAATGCTTTTTGGCTCTCTGTCCCATTATCTTTGTAAATGAGGATTGGGAGTGATCAATTGTACTGTGGAGAGCCCCTTTCTATAAAGAGAGATGAATCGGGTTGTTTGTGTGTGTGGGTCTGTTGGTGCGTAAAATTGAATGAATGTGTAGTCATATATAATATCCCAGTTTGGCTACAGAGAGAGAGAGAGAGAGAGAGAGAGGGAGATGGGATTTTGTATTGGGTTGGATGTAGGGCTGCGTATGAAGAGTGTGAGTGTGTGTGAAAATAAATTGATAATGTTGAAATGTGTTCCATTCGGTTTTTTACACTGGGACTGAGACTCTCTCAATGTGGAGCAGTTGGGGTTTTGGAGCCGCTCTTCTTGCGTAAGCACTTGACTCATGCCGAAAATATAGGACAGGCACGTGGCGAACTTGACTTGACTTGGAGTCCAGCAAAGATATAGGTCAACGTTCCTTCTCACTCTCTCTCTCTCTCTTTGTGTGTAAGTGTGTGTGTGTGTGTGTGTGTGTGTGTGGAGTTCTCTCCTTGCTGCCTCAATTTTCCTTTACCCTTCCGCGTGTCAGACATCCATGCTCTGCCTCTGCATCCCAAAAAAACTTGGAAAGTAGAGTACGAACTGTTATGGAAATTGTGTGTGTGTGTGTGCAGGATCTAGGCTAAAAGTATATAGAGTGTCATGTTGGAACATTTAGACTATTCCTACAAACGGTATTTTTGAGAGAGTGAGTAGTGCCTTTAATTTAGCACTGTACAGTTCTTCCCATGGACACTTTCAGGAAGAACCAGGAAAAAGTACATTCAGATTTGAATAGAGAAGGACCATTGCCGCCGTCTTGTTTACTTTTACACAATTCTGTAATTTTCCAGGAGGCCTCCTCCCCCTCCCTCTACTTCGCTTTGAGTGGCAATTATTTTTGACTACATGTCGAGAGTGTGCGAACACACACTTTTTCCCTTGATATGTATGTCCGTTTATGCGTGTATGTTGTATTCAGTCCTTTCTTGGAATGGAAAGAAAGACAGTACACGCAGCATAATTTAAATGCAAAAATCTCCCTAAAGGTCAGGTTATCAAAGACTACCTACTTTTGTTATCACGTACATATTTTTACCCTCTCCACCCCAAGAATGAAAGAGTGTGGAATAATTTTGTGGATAATCTGAAATCTTTGTGTGTGTGTGTATAAAGAAAGAGAGAGAGACGGGAATGATGGACAAATTCAGAGTTGTGGTGGAAAGGAAAAGTTTACAATTTTTATCTTGAGATCCTAATGACCACAATTACTTTGAGTGGTGAGGCAATTCCGTCAGTCTCCTGGGACATGGATGGAAAAATGGAGAAAGTAGGAAACTTGACATAATAAAATACAAAAAACGAGTCTTGTTAAACCCATCATATCAACTTGGCATCAGATTAGGGCCGAGTCAGTCAAAAAGGAGGATATCTCTCTCTTTGTGTGAGAGGGAATGAGGGACAGCAATGAAATGAAGCCACACACACAATGACTCTCGAAAGAATCCCTGGTTCTACATGCTGGTCAAAATTGAACGCAGTTCGTAACCTCACTGCCACTCTTAAGACTCTTGTAAAAGTTGAAGTTGAAAAGAAGTTCAAGTAGAGCATTTTAATAAAGAGGTTGCAGTAATTTTATGCCCTCTAGAAGAGTCATCTCTGTATGTCATAATACAAAAAAGTAAAGACTGAGATTGTGCAATTAATGGCACTTTCCACTGAGCAGACACACATCCAAACATTTACACACACCCTCAACTTGTTACCTTCACAGTCTTCCATGCACAAATTATGAAAGAGGGACAACTATTCAAAAAATTAATCAGTTTTCCATGTGGACAAAAAAGATGTTTGAGAAACTGACCAGATTTCTGAGGATAAAAGTGAACGAGACCTGGAACGCCATCAAATGGAATTAACTGCAAGTTCTCGCGACGCTTCGACATGAACAAAGGAAAAACTTTCCACAGTCGACTCCTCGACCATCTCAAGACTTACCCAATATCCCTTTCACTTTCGACTCACTACAAATCTAAACAACCATGAGTTAATTAATCTCCTTGTCATATTTCTCATCTCTCTCTTTCTCTGTGTTCCATTCTTCAGGATGTGAAAGGACTTTCCAGGATGACCAGTTCACATTTATCTTCTTGAACTCCTCCCCAACTCACATTGTCAATGTCAACTTTGTTGACTACCAACTCCAGACCCGGGAACCCGAATCGAGGGACAAGGTATACAATATATAGAGGGGAAATGGAATGACACACGCAAACCCCTTTACACACTGCTAGGTAGTGCACCTCTACATTTCACATATGCGTAGTCTAATGATTGACATTGCCTTCAATCCCCTAGTTTACTCATCATACAAAATTGACGAGTGTGTGTGTGTGTGCTTTCTTTTTGTGTATGCCGTGTGGATGTAATGTACGCATTTCTATGTGGGTGGGTGTACCGTGTGTGAGCATATTGCAAAATTGAAAGAGAGGAAGGGGAGGATCACATTGTGGAGAAAGATGGTTGAACCCTCCAGAAATGTCATTGGGAATGTTTTTATCTACTTTTTTCAATATTTAATATCCCTCGATTACCCTGTCGGGCAGAAAATACTACGAAGGATATGTCAGTAAGAGTTCTTTCTCTCCCTCTCTTCCACACCCAAACCTTTTACTCACACTGACTCACATACACTAAATATATGAGTAATAAAACAGAGTTCTACAACCTACATTACTACGCTCAGCTCCTCCTCTCTTTTCAACGTATTGGGGAATATATATTTGGCAATTAATGATTGCCAAATGTCATCTCCCCGTTATTTACATGGGAAACGAGGAGAAAGACCCTTGGAACGTACATGAAATTACATTGACTATTTCAGTGGAAGACTAACATGTTTATGTGTGTGTGTGTGTGTGTATGTATTTGTGTGTGTACGGAGGTGGAAGGGGAGAGGGAGTTTAAATAATTTATATTTCCTTGCACATGGCTTGTTTACTCTTCCTCCAATGTTGTGTTTAGGGATGAATGTACATGGATAAATGGATATAGGTATAAATGTTCAAAAATTGCACGTTCCATATACACAAAAAGTAATTGTGTTTGGGACTGCCAAAAAATCAATGGCTCCACGTGGCAAATGGTGCGGTGGCATTGAGAGAGAGAGAGAGCCTTGCAAGTATTTTCTTTCATGATTCATGAATATTTAAACCTTATTCCTATAACCCATCCTACATAGTCCACTCATCGTCCTGATACCCGGTCTCCCTTCCCCCACTATTTGAGAGGGGGGAAGAAAACAAATCAAGAACCGTTTGATGCCAAACTTGCCCACTACTCCCTGGCTCAGCTCATCTCAACAACAAAAACACACAAATTTAGCCGATGATAAACAAAAAAGTTGCTGAAAATATACGAAATACGTTCACTGCCACTCACAATAGCAATGTCAGTGGGCAATTGTACATGGGTCACTCAATTATTCAACGGTCATCCACATGAACACACACACACACACACACAATATTATTACTCTTGGGGAGTCATTGAAAATTGAGTAATACTTTTACTAGTTTTACATACAACATTACTAGAATATTGAATGAGGATTTGATACCGCACAAATATTTTCCGGAACTTTGTACGGAATAATCTGTACAAATATTTGGAAGGTGATGTGGTCTAGGAAGTGGTAGTAGAATGGGCGACAATAATTAATAAACCATTCAAATGTGGTTGGCATGTCAAGCAGGTTTTCTCTCTCTCTCTCTCCATCTCGTTTTCTTAGAGCCATGCCAGTTGTACACATTTCTCTGGAATTTCTTTGGCTTGAATTCCTCCTTGAAGACCTACAATTGCTCTTCATGTTGGGCTAAGGTTAAGGTGGTTGGCTACTATACAACTTCAAATGGTTCCTTTACGTTTGAAAATGTGCGTGTCTCAAGTCTTTTACCTCACCAACAAATATTTTATTAGACTATAAGAATTGTGCGTACATACCCACACACACACTCACACGTGTACTTTTTAACATGATACACACACACATGGGTGTCGGACTTGTCTTTCAATCCTACCAAATTACAATTTTGACCTGTCCACAGCCACACCGACCAGTCAGAGTCAAAAGGCCGGATTTACTGATGGTGTGTGCGAGTGTGTGTAGCAAGTCCAAACATGTTGCTCGATGAGTAAACAAGGAGCGCTGTTAAAATTCGTATGGCTAAAGAATAAATGAATTTTTTAATATATGCTGTAATATGTAAGCAGATATGCATATGTATGTATTGATACGTCAAGTCAAGTTCAATTAAGGTGTAGGTTGTGAGTAGAGAGAAATCGAGGCAATCATTCGCATTGCGTAGTCCACACACACGCGCCGTTTATGGGAAGACTAGGACAAATTTTGTGCGTTGGTTGTTGTTGTTGTTGTTTTGCATGCGTTCCTGTGCCTTTGAGCAATCTTGATACGTTACCTACAATCCCAGGCCAACATTAGGGTGTGTGTAATTATTTGTGAGAACAACTCAACTCTGTTGTGATTTTGTGTCATGCAATTTCAACTTTTTGGAAATGACTTTAGATTTGAGTGTATAGTAGTAAAAGGGAGTAGTCATGGCACATGGAGTCCCGTGAGAAATAAAAACCGTCCATATAAATAGAATGATGATGATGTGTGTGTGTGAAAGGCCAGGTTTCATTTTTCAACCCTAGTCGTCGGGACGAAGTCAACAAGGATTTGAGTAATTGAAATTGGAATGGAGGTTGCAATCCACGCTGCATTCCACATTGCAATGGAATTGGTGTTCTCAGTTTATTTTCTGAAAATTGAACAAAAGTTGATCCTTCCTCTGTTCCCCCAGAAGACAAAATCAAATGAGAAATGAGGATCAAAATTGTAGAATCTCTTCTTCACGAACCCACCGAAATTTTATGGATTAATTTCTAAAGGTGTGTCACAACATTTTCCCTGAAAATCTACAAAGAGGAGATTGTTTCGAACGAAATTTGAGCCAAAATTTTTGACTTGCATGGGTGTTCCTCTTTGTACATGAGACAATGTGTAAGATAGAATAGTACCGTTTAATTTGGAGGGTCAGTTGACAGAAAAAGCCGTTTGACAGGTGGACCCATAAATGATGCAGGAGTCAAGTCCAAAATGTAAATAATTCGTAAACAAAAGTTGAATTTTACATGAGCACACACTCACTCTCTCGCTCCTCCAACCCGTCCTTCTGTTTGTTTGTTTTGTCGTACTGGACTATATTTAACATTGTTTTCCTCACGAAAAACTACTTCTAGGATAACTAAAATGGAGGCCCGTATGTGACTTGGACACTATACCGTTTCGTGGGACGGACTTCTCATGAAGTCATTACAGAAAATTCCACTCGCTCTATCCCCCACTCCCACTTACTTTCTCTTTGATTCCAAATCCTCGGATTCAGTTTCTTCAATATTTGTATGACAGTTTGTGTACATGAGTAAATTAAAATGGAGACAATTCAAAAAAAGTGTTGCTAAGTCAAAATGCACTCGTACAAATTTTATTGGAATGAGAGTCACAAATGTTAGTATGACAATTATTTCATTTCATTTCATTTAAATTTATTTGAGTGTCAATCATATCAGTATATAAACATTGTTTTTCATACGAGGACACACAAGATATAGAAAAATGTTAGAAAAAGCTATAAAAGTATAAAAAGTTGTCGAATATGATTGACACAGACAGAGAAAGAGACAAAGACTTGGGAAATGGAATAGTGTTCAAATGTTAATAACTAATTTCCGCCCACCATGGAAAATGTCCTAAAGAGAAATGAGTCCATGATAATTTAATAATTTCATTTGGTGAAAGTTGTTTTGATAAAAATTAGAATGTTTTTTCCAGTCTTTTTTCAGTTACCAAATTTGTGGAGGAACCATTGGAGGAGGATATGAGTATTCCTCTTCATGGTGGCTGTGATTGGTCTTTGCTGAGACTGTTTTGAAGAGGATGACTGACTCGTGGATGAGGAGGATTTAGTAGAGGGGGATGAGGAAGAGTGAAGAGGAGGGAGGATGGTGTCATTCATGATTTCCGCTGTCTTGTTCAATACTCTGAGATTCTCATGAATTATCCTCACTTGTCTCCTCTCCTCTTCCAGTGCTTTTTTATTCTTGAACGTGACATGGGGTCGGTCAGGAGGTTTTCGACAGTCTATTGCTGGTTTGGCTGCTGCAACCTACACACACAAAAGGAAACGAACATAATTCAAATTTAACATGATTGTTCATCACAATAGAGGAAATTTCGACAACCCATACATCGTCATCATCACAGAAAGAGAGAGAGAGCGAGGGGGGGGGGGGGGGGGGGG
>WJFB01000441.1:0-63341 GCA_009870185.1 Pygmarrhopalites habei
CATCGATATTAACATTAGGTACTGAGAGGTCAAAGTTTAATCACATATTTTAGGTCACAAGTGGAAAATCATTGATTTAGCTTCGTAAAAATAAAAATGTCATTAAGAAATTTGACCCTCGTTTGGATCGTTAAAATTATGAAGGTCAAAGTTTTTTTTAGATAATATCTGCTTCAAGACTTAATTTTAGGAGTCGGGATCGGGTCGGGACGAGATGAGGCCTCGTCCCGAGAAGTCGGGACGGGATGGAGAGTCTCGGGATCGGGATCGGGTCGGGACAGAGCTCGTCCCGTCCCGTCCTGATCGGAGCACTAGAAAATGGGGATAGACAGACACATTCTGATTGGTTGCGGGTTTTCATACGTTGGAGATCACTGAACTTTGTTCAGTGGACTAGCTCATTTAACTAGATGATGGGTAGGGAAAGGGCATAGGGAGATGTAATCTGTTGAAGGAAGGGAGGAGTGAGTGGGCAAGGGAAGTATTTTTTTATGAAAATTGAGTAAAAAAAGAACTTACCTGCTGTGCAAAGCCGTGTGTCTTCATCATATCCATCTAATGAAAGGGAATATTTTGTGGGGTTAAAACATTTTTGATCATGTACGCTCATATTCCTCATCTCCATCATCGTTTACTAATTCATTGAATTTTTCAGTGTGGATCAAGTATTAACTTCAACAATAATTAAAGAGAATATTATAGAACACTATATTTTTTAAATACTTCACAGAAAGAGTAAGACTGCATACAAATTTCCACAAAAAATGTCTTTCAAAATTTATATTATGTATTTGAGTCCTGAATCAACATCTGCTTTATACTTGAAATTCGAACGACACGCAAAGGTGATGTACGTTCATCTATATTTCTGATCAAATTACTAAATTACTTTATGATCAAAAACGGAAAGAAGGAGATTTGAAAATTATTTCAACAAGTTAAACTCAAATCATATTAAAAGAAAAATATTTACAATTTTGTTAAGAGAAATCATACGAATGTCAGTTCAAATGTGAATTAATTTGAGTAAACCCGAACCTGGGCAATCCGGTGCTCCATCACAAAGATATTGAATGGAAATACACTTTCCATCACCTGGACACTTGAATGGCTGATAAGGGTGACACAAATCCCCTGGAATAAACAACAAATCCGAAATTTGTTTCTTGAAACTCTAATGATGAGGCAAAAAGTACGTTTATATAGATTCAATTGGTCTGTCTAGGTCTAGAAATACACTAAAATTTAATCGTTTACTGTCCAATTTCCACTCTGTAATTACAAATGACATCTTAAACTTGTCCATTACCAATTACAATGTTTCCAGAAGGACAGTCAAACTACAGTAATATTATTTCTTTCGAATTCCCCACTCGACGACAAGAAGGGCAAGAGAAAGGATGGACTTTCTCTCTATCTCTACAAAAAGGGCACATTCAGATGACTGATATAATAATTGAGTGAATCCCTGAGGAGAGGATCACACAACTCGTACAGCCCATGATGTTCAATTAGAACATTTCTACATCTGCGTCTCATTTTTCCCTCACTATTTCTATGATTACATATTAAATATGTATTTACAGCCAAACCGAGTATCCGTCTCCACAACATCCACTCATTCTACACACCATAGAAGCTTACAGTATTCCAGTATGTGTAAAACACATACACACTCCCTTGTGGATCTAACCCTTATTGCATCCTCTCCTGCAAAAATCTTCTTCCTAAGATACTGACCTTAAATACACACACAGTGTGTGTGTGTGTGCTACGAAAGGAAACCTCCTATTAGATATTATATTTTATCACGAGACTATCATTATATTTCTCCAGACCTTCTTACACACACACACACACTCCGAGAGAAAGACTTTCGCTCGGACTTTGACATTCGAAAACTGTGAGAAGCTTGTTTAAACTACGGAGAGAGAAAGAGAGTCTTAAGAGGGGGTTGTCTAGAACGTCTCTCTCTCTCTCTCTCGCTCACATTTCATCCCTTGAGATTCCCAGGTTAGCAACCAACCATTCACTTTTTAGTTTGTTTTATTTTATCGTGAGACGACGTCTGCACTCTTGCCCTCCAAAAAAACTCAAGCTCACTTTTATACACTTTGACTTTCAGCACACACAAACATCCAGCAAAAGTCTCCCTCTCTCTGCCCTCCCCCCTCTTTCCCTTTATCACAAAAAAGAAGGGCATACACTTTTTATACTTTATATTCTTTTTTTCCTGATGAATAAATCATTAACATCCTATCCCCCTATCTCCGGTTTCATTTCATATGGTTTTTCCAAGACTTTCCCCATTCATACACTGCCAAAAAACACACATACATGTGTGCATGCTGTGTATCCTTCAGTCTCTATGTCTGTATTAATCTTTTTATCCTCATCTTTCGAATTCTTTAAAAGTTTACGTAGTTTTTTTTGTCAAAGTGGTTTTCCAAAAAAATGCTATGAGGTGAATTCTCTTGTCTCTCACTACCTCTCTCTCATGTGAATTCACAAAACATTGCCCAGCACAAAAAAAGTTTCTTAATTTTTTTGTTGAAACATTCCTAATTTGTTAGCTTCTTCAATTAGAACGCCCCCACCTCCACTTTGAATTTTTTTGTCAAAAGAAAACTGTATATCCCCCTGTAAATGTACTGGAGCGTTTCAAACAAATTTTCCAGGAAAAAAAGAGAGGGACAGAAAGAAGGGGAGTTAACACAATTTCTACAAGTTGGATGGAGGAGGGAGGTCAGCCTCCATGTAGGAAGACCTTGACTCTCCCTTTCACATTCCCCATAAAATTGTCAATGCGTCCTAGGAACAAGATTTTGTATTTTTTCTGCTCTACTTTCCTCGAAAATTCTCAGACTAAATTGTAATTTTTTTTGTTATTTCCGATCTAAAAGAAACCTATTTAGTAATTTTTAGGATGTGTGTCCCAGAAATGTGTGTCAGTGGACAGGTACAGACTACTTATATTAGACTACGTTTTTTAAAAATATTGTTGAAGATGACCTCTTTTTGTCTGTGACTTACCATCTCGTTTAAATTTTTGAATGTCATACAGCTTCTGCAAGTCGATGCTATAGACTGCTGATGAGCAGAAAGCTACAAAGAGAAGAGCGAGAGCAACACTACTTCCCAACATGTTGATGATTTTCATTTGGATTTTCCCGACTTTGTAAATAAATAGCCTTCTTCCCCGGAAAAAAATTTGATTTTTTTCTTCTTCTTCACTTGGGAAAAAGTTTTTCGTGTGTGTTTTTAGTAAGTTTCCCGAAGAAATTTCCTTATCAAATTAAATATTCTCCACGAATATTTAATTCCTTCACGATTGTGTATTTTTTTTATTTTTAAAAAATATATCTTTTTATATATTCTCTCCTTCTTCCTCTTATCACTTTTTTATATCCTTGCCGTGCCTTGTGACTTGTTCGGTCGTGTATAAATTAATTTTATGTACAATATATTTTTTTCTGTGGATAATTTCTAATTTTTTTTATATTCTCGGTGTTGTTGCACAGGTACTTGGTAAATTGATGATTGTAAAATATTTCCCTCCTCCTCACTCTCACTTTCTCTCTCTATCAAGAATTTAAATGAAAATGTCGTGATTTCTCCTTTCCCAATAAATGTGAGAACTGTAGAGGAGAAACGAAGATAAAGTGGATGAATGACTGACTGTGTATTGAATTTAATTTTGAGGACAAACTTTCTCCAAAGTGGGGAATGTGTGTGGATGTGTCAGAGAGAAAGTTTTTGATTTTTTCGTGAGTGCCTTTTGGGAAGCACCAGAAAACAAGAAACAAGAGAAGAGAAGAACGACGAGAGAGCCGTTGGGAGGACGAGGAACTTGTGTTTTGTGTGTGTGTGATATGTGTATCCACCGTCGGCAGGTACTTGGAATCAACTGGCGTTTCCCCACTCAATCTTCCTCTCTTTCTATACTTTTTGGCTCTACTCCCTCCCCCTTCCTTCCCTTCTCCTTTCTCCTTCGCATTCTCCCTCTTTCTCTTTCTGCTGCTGTGCTTGTCTACTTGTCGCTGGGACAGCGTTGCTCAGCCTTTGGCTTTCCCCCTGATCTTCACTACACACAGGCTTTACGTGTTTGGCTGTGTACTTGCGAGAGTGTGTGTGTGTGTAGTTGGGTGTGCGGGGAAGGAAAAAAGTATTTCACCAATTCACAGTCCATGCAATGTGTAATGAAATGCATTGAATGTCATTTCATATTATATTCCATCCTTTCTCCATCGTATTTCTCTTTCGGTTGTAACTCCTTCTCCTTTTCACCCTCTCAATTCTCCCTAATAATTGCCCTAGTCAGGCTCACAGTCTGAGTAGTGTGTGTTTGTGTGTGTGTGTGTGGTGGTGATGGTGTGGTCGTGGTGTAACATATCAGACATTATAGCACAGCTGTTCATGTATGGCTGTTTGTATTACATTGGGACGTTGTACATAAGGATACACATACATAGAGAGAGACAGTCTTTCAGAATATTCCACTTTGAGTTTTCTCAAGGAAAAAGAGGACGCATGCCATGGTGGTCCAGGGAATTGGATTTTGCACGTCATTCTCCAAGTATAAACTACTATCATCTATATGTATTACATACTTTCCCCGTATGTACAATGTATTGTGTATGAATACAATGTGGTTATCTACAACACATCTTTCTATTTCATATAGTCACTATGTCACTGAATCCTTTCAGTTCTCAGACTTCTATCCATCCCACTCTCCTCCTCCTCCCCAATCCCCATTTTCTCTCCAGTCAATGTGTTTATTCCGTAACATTCGTCTATATAACGTCGTTAATGTATCGAGGGTTAAAATAAGTAGGTGAGTTTGAACCGTATAGAGAACATAGACGTCCTCTACTTTGATTTTTTCATTGTAACATTCATCATGACTTAATGGAATGTGAATGTGATATTGTGAGGAGAGAGAGAGAGAGAGAGGGAGAGAGAAAAGTTTCCCTCTTTCTCTCTGTCAATAGTCCAAGGAGAAGAGGAGGAATACAGAAACATGGAACTAACATGACTTTAAAGAATGGAAGGGAAAGTAAAGAAAAACACTTTAGCCATGTGCAAGAACAACAATATGAAGGGGTATTGTATGTACTTATGTTCGTTGGCAGAACAGCCTTGAAAACTGTGTGTCTTGTGTTTTTTCTCTCATATTATGAATTTTACATTCACTTTCTTTTTTCTTTTGTCACAGAGAGCAAATAGAGAATGGAGGGACCGAGTTCATTGAGAAAACTAGAGGAGAGGGTAATAATACGAGGTAGCGTAGAAGTTGAGCGAGAGTCCCCGGAAAAGTGAATGGAGGAGGAAGAGAGAAGGAGTTTGAAGGTTGTCTCTTGACGAAGCCGGATTTTTTTGTTCACAATGTCCCATGAGTTTGAACATACGGATTTTGTTTGTCATCCTTCCTTTTTGGGAGGGTGGGTTCAGGGTTGAGTAAACTGAGATTTCTTCGCAGTGAATAAGGATTGTATGGAACTATTACGATGAAAGTGTGTGTAGAGAATGAGATGTTCAATATAATTATTTACTGGCTCTCACGATAATAATTTTGGTCATTGCATGGCCATAGCAGTGGAAAGGGTGACGTAGGGAGTCAGGGAAAAAAAAGTTTTATTTTTTTTGTAATCAAAGCACGAAAAAAAGTTTGACAAAAAAGTTTTTATGTTGCATTGTCTCTCTCTCTCTCTCTCCATTTCCTTCTCTTTATAAACTTGATTTAAAGGATTTGTTGCGTGGGTTTGAGTGGACACTGTGCAATATTGAAGTCATGATTTTTCAAGCCATTGTCATTTCCATTATAAGTTTTGCGAAAGAGTCGGAAATATTTGTTTTGGTGGTTTTAAACATTTCTTTTTCAAAAGAATTAGTAATAATATATATTTTTGAAAATAATTTTGAATAATGTATCTTCATCTCTACTTTTTATGCAGTGAATATTTTAATTTAGAAAATTATTTGGCGCTTTTGCAGAGAAAAGAACGAATCTGTCGACCATTGTATTTTTCAAAATAATTTTTTAACTCGAATGCATTGCTTTCAACCGTAATTTGACCGAATTTTGCAAAAAAGGAGATATTTGCGTGAATCATAGACCGTGTTAAAAATTAAACAACAAATGCAACTCAATGACCCTTTGCCTGTAAACACAGAGTGAAACAATCAGACAAGAATTATATATTTCGGAGACTATAAAAGGGCAGAACCGGCACATAATATCACTTTTGATCTTTTTCCTTCTACACAAAAAATTGGGGCTGCCCACACATACACAAACAAAAGCCGGGGGAATAGGAACCATTTGGAGGCGGGGATAACTGTTTCATATGTGCATACATTACAATAGCAACTGCAATACATTTCAAATTTCCTCTTTATATTATTCCAGACCTTTCTCTCTCCTTTCTCCCATACATACATGTGTGTTTGTGTGTGTGATTAACTGTATGTATTGACCAGGACTCGACACGGCTGCTTTTACTGCACAGTGTACACCTACCCTTGTTTTCATAATGCTCCTAATTTTGACGAGCGAGGAAAAATGGAAAAGGCAAAGAATAACAGAGAGAGAGCGTACACGCCCACACATCATTCCTTTTTAGTATAGTCACAGGTCGAAGAAAAAACGGAGAGGAGGAAGGAAGGGAGGAAGAGGGCGAACGATAATGTTGACGGGAGTATAGCACGAATGAAATCACTCAATTTTATCTTTTGACTATCCCTACTTTCCCTGTCTCTCCCTCTCACTGTCTTTCTCTCGCTTTCTCTTCTTGTTTACAGTGGTGTCTGTGGATGCTACGTAATTTCTCCCCCTACCTACTCAAAGTACATATTAATATTAGTGGATTGATGATGCATTTCACCAATTTTCAAAAGGTATGCTTTCTCCCTGCTTTCTCCCCAATTTACGCACACTTCCCCTTCTGATGACGTTACTCCTTACGTTCCCCCTGCACCGAACAAGCGGGAAAGGAGAGAAGTGAGGAGAAAGGTACTGTGGCCGTGATGTGGGCGTACAACTTGCAAATTTGTGATGCAGCTGATGATACTCAAAGCCTACTTGGTTTAGAGTCAACCGCATGGGGTTGTGTAGTAGTACGGCACATGTCTTATACATATTCCTTCTTCCTGTCGTGTATTTGCTTTCTTTTCCTATTGTACAGTTCGTGCAGTCTGTGTAAATTTAGCGTATTTTTCATCACTCAGTTATATTCTTTGCTGTTGTTGTGTGCAGGAGATGTTCTATTGACTGTGACATTTTTCTGTATGTTTAGTACACATAGACTAAACTTTACAGGGAAGAGAGAAACATAGAGGAGGGAAAGAGTGTTTGTATTGTGCTATTATGAAGTTGGGTAGGCGAAATGGTTGCAGAAGGAGAGAGTGAAAGTACTGAAAAGGAGGGAGGGGAGTTGTGACGCCTCGTACCGCAAGAAAATGTGCATTTCCCTAGGGACTCGAAGGATGCAGGAAAGAAAATTTTCGAGAATCTACAGAGTGAAATCCTAACGCTGTTATTATGCAATGGAGTCTAATGTAACCTACCCACAACTCACCACACACACAGACACACACATTACCATCCCAAGTAGCAACAAAGGTAGCGGCATCAGGTACATTCAAAAAAGGTATGAAAGTTAAAACATTTGGAGTCATCATTGTGTGTGTGTGTCGTGATGTAACTTTTACTATTCTTTTCTTCTCGAGAGTCAAGAGTACACGAATGAAAAGAAAAGGTACTGTAATCTTGATGTGGTTTCAGCTTTGACGTCAAGATTTGGGTCTAATAGTCCTCCCTCTCCCACCTCCTCTTCTGCCTCCACCTTTTTAGATCTCACATTGTGGCATTAATGAAAATGGAGTCTGGGACTCCCAATTTTGTTGTTCGTTGTCATGTAGTGGGAGAGAACGTGGGGGAAAGTGAAATATTTTTAGTTTTTAAAATTTAACGTGGCAACATCTTTTCGCTGTTAAAATCTCTAAAATCAATTATGAGGGGAGAGGGTGAAGAGGAGGGAGAGGATGAAGAAGAAAATTTTCCAAGAAATCTGTCAAGATGCTCAAATTGAGTTTGCAAAAGTTTTCTCATACCTATACTTATACACACGATGGGTAGGTGTGTGTGTCTGGGTGTGTGTGGAGGAGGAAGAAGAAGAAGAGGAGAGCAAAGAAGCTTCTAGCATTCCTGTCCCAAATGTCAGATTGGATGGGGAGGGAGAGGAGTACATATTTCATTATGAGAAATGGCACTGCAGATGATGCGATCGTGGTAAACATGTTGCGACAAACAAAATCGATCGTCAGAAGAAGGGAGAAAAGGAAGAGTAGAAGGAGAGGGGGAAAAGAAATTAGTATTTACTCTAAGATTTAACTGGGACTCTAATTTTTCGGGATGGAAATGGTGCTGACAGTAACATACAGAGAGAGAGATAGAATAATTATTTGTTTTTGCGTATGTACTACGTTTTTGAAACTATTTCAGAAACTCAGAGACTAACATCTTTCCCAAATGCTGGAATTAAATAGGGATGCGGAAATTGTGAGGAATTAGAATAGAACAGTGATTGCCTATCAATATTTACAATGAATTCAATTTATTACAGCCATTTTCGTACATGTTCAGCCAGCGTTTCAAAGTATTCCACATAAGCAGATTAGACTATCAAACATTGTGTTAAAATCCAAATCAATCCATTAGTCACTCGAACAATGATTTTTTCATACGTGTGATAAATTTTTATGAGATTGATTGACGTTTTGAGTTGTACTTGTCAATTGAACAGTAGTATTCAAAGATGCTTTGACGACATCAGTTGTACAAGTATGACCTTCAAATTTGGAGCTACATGAAATGTTATTGAGGTACTTTGGATTTTTGTTGTCCCGTAACAATTATTTTGTGTACAGTTCCACTCAGACAAATCCCCCGTTTTCTTCACCGACTGACAGGCAGACCCATTCAAGTATTTTTAGGCTGCATTAAAAAGTGTAGTGTAACATTGAGCCCCGTCAACCACTCGACACTCTTCACACATCTTCAAATTGTAAAGAGATCGTAACTCACCATTATACTCGCATCAAAAGCCCAGAATGATAACAAGAGTGTTTAAACTTTCTCTTACAAAATAGAGAGGAATCCACATTCAATTTTGTCCAATTAAATATTTATTGCCACTGTCGCACATTTTGAGTACATCGTGTCATTTTCAAATGTGCTTTAATTGTTGTCACGTCAGAAATGTGTAACCGCGAATAGATCAATAATACAGTAAAATTTACTGACATTTTTGAAAATCGGCTGTAGAACTCATTTAGATTTGGATGTAAATCAAAATCGGATAAATCAACAGAGAGACTTTTTGGTGGAGTTGATATTTTGAATCCTCAAACTCCGCAAGTGTGATCCGAATCCTGTTCCGTTTTAATCTCTTCTGACAGGGGTATTGAGTGTGAAATGCTATTGTTTCTGATAAAGCTTTGTTCCCGAATGAGAAGTTTGCGTAAGAGGGCAACGACTTTTGTTTTTGCAATGAGCTCATCAATGTCTATGAATAAAATGCAATTTTACATGGCATTCATGATTCAAGCTGGACAAATTTATTGTCATTAAAATTGCAAACAGTGAGAGAGTGTGGGGAAGATACGTGTGAGAGGAGACCATTGTTTTTCAACTATCCATTCATTCAGCTTGACCTCACCACACGATCAAATTTCGAGTCTAATCAAAGAAGGTGATTGACCCATTCCTTTTTACAGATACAATATTGTATTCTGATGCAGAAGAGAAAACCTGTCGGAGAAAGTTCACTGCATTGTCTGTCCAGTGCACTGTTTGTTCTATTTAGGATCAGACTAAAGTAGAACATTTTTGAATTGGATTTGTCTTGCAAAGGAAGCCATGCATAATAGAGAGGAGCAGAAGGAGTGCATTACCCTGAACATTTTTTATATTAAATTAAAATTGGAGACTCAAGACGGGGTTCGAATTGAAATGGTTGTATGTACGTGGAAAGGGCTGTGGCTTGTGTGGAGGAATTCAATCCTTCAGACACAGAGTGAAAGTGTGGAGAGAAAGTGTGAAAGATGTAAGAATTATACGTTGTTTTGTTGTGCGAGAGAGATAGGAAGATATATATGGAGGTGACATGCCCAGAATTTTACTTTGTGAAGGAAAAAGTGATACACAACGCAAAAAGGGTAGATGGGAAGGATTCAAGGAATAGACAATCCAGATTTTAGTTCTAGAATTTATTGACTCACATCAGAAGAGATTACCAATTCGGGGATTCTACTTATTATGGTTTTCATGGGTGACGATCTGATGAGAGGATGGGAGTGAGTGGTTTTCTTGTGTGTAGGAATTTTTACCTAAGTTAAAATGACTCTGTGAGTGCATTGTAGGAGGGGGAGAGAATGGGAGGAGGACGAAAACGACATGTAAGCTCGGAGCACTTGGAAAATTAGATGGGCTATTTAGATACTTGTCCAGATTTCCCTTCCATCTTTGTGTACTTTGAGAGGTTTTTAAAATATAAATTAGACCCTTCCCATAGTACTCACTCAGGGATGTAAAAACAGAGAGAGGGACAGAGCCGTGATAAAATGAAATGGCCAGAGTCTAACAAAGTTTTTCCATTATTTAAGCTCATTCTCAACCTGAACTATAGAAGTAAATTAGGGATGGTGATAGTTGTGGTGACATTTTCTCTGAGAAAAAGGAAATGAGAGGAATCAACAAAAATTCAGTCTACCTACCTCATTTTTTCCAGAAAAGAATATTACATTATTCGTTACTTATTTGGTGGTTCAGAATACAGCATAATATGGACTTTGGGTTGGTATTAACAAGACATGTGCAAAATACAATACAATATGATATACTTAATCTTAATATATATTGTAGAGGCCACTCTCTCCAGACTTGCTCCTGTACTTTCTGTTCCAGGGAGGAGTGACTTAACTTTGGCTTGGCTCCTTTCTCTTCCAGGAATTTCTTCGAGTTAATGGCACACCACAATGAAACGTGAAATTTCTGCACATTCGCCCTACTCATTCTCTCCTTTTTGGGTTTTGCAGGACTTCCTACATTTTCAAGGGCAAATGGTGAATTGCGTGCGTGGCAAAAATAATAACATACAGTCTTTGTAACAGTGAAACCTGCGAATTTTGGGAAGTTTGGATAACTAGAAAAACTAGTCTACTGTCACTTTTTTATTTATATTGCGGAATTTTCAGGGATGTATTGTGTTAAGTGACGGAAAATTTTGCGTTTCTTTTTGTCAATATACAATGACCCCAATTTACTTACATTAACAACATGAAATTAATTTCCTCTTTTTTGTCTTGATTAATTAAATTGGCACTCGAATCCGACTAAATAGTTGCTGGAGTCTAACTGCTGGATAATAAGAATTTGGGAAAATTCACTTATATTTATAAGGGAATATACATTTAGAGTGAACATTTTGACAAACGAAGGCTAATTAAAGGCATTATACACTTAATATCTTGTTAAGAAGAAACTTCGAAAAGTAGTTTTTGCAAGGAGAACGTAATGAAGTCTCCTTGAAAGGTCAAAAACAACAAAAAGTAAGAATGCTTAATCTGACATGAACATTTAGAATAATTTTCCAACCTTTTAAAATTGAATTTAGAATACTAGTTGACGGAGAAAATTTTCACTCGACTTTTTCCTGATTTTGCCATACACATCTTTTGCATTAGAAATATTCATATTTCAACATGACCTAGCCAGGTTACCAGATGAGAAACGAGGAAATCACAGATTTTTTATTGTCCAAACTGTAACAAAATCAAACTGTCATACCAAACGAAGTATAAGGGAAAGTAATTGTCCTAACTATAATGAAGCTTGAATTTCAGCACTTTTACTTGACCTCTTTAAAGTATTTAGGCCTAGCGGGTGAAAGTTGAGAGTTTTTTTCAAAAATTGAGACACTTGCTGTGGGACTACCTATTTTTCGCGTAATTATGTAGAAAGGTTTTTAACTCATCCATTATAGGTGAAAATTACAGACACAGGTTCAAAATGTATTATTTTGTACAGGTACTGACAGATTCATAAAAGGTCCACATGTATTTCACATTAGTTGTTGTGCTACTATTTCGTCAAAAGCAGAGAAACAAAAAAATTACTACGACTTAAGACTAAGGCACTTTACCATTGGTACAAAATGTTCAATATTACAGGATGGTATTGAAAAATATATTTATATCACCCAAAGCTGTTTAAACTAGCAAGATTGTTAACGTACAACTTTAAAGTAATTGTGCTGTGGGCTACAATAAATTTATAGTTTGTATCTTGGTTTTCCTTATAGGCACACACACTTATTGCAAATACTTCATGGCATACATTGTCTTCATTAAAACTAGGTGCTTAAAACCTTTTAACAGTGACAACGGTCTTTTGTCAAAGGAATATCTTCTCAGGAATTAAAACTATAACAGCAAAAAAGGTAGACACAATTATTGAGACTTGACTGAGTATTGAAGAATAAATACAAATACTTTGATTTCAAAAAATTTAACTTGTAACCATAAAGGAAGGTCTCGAAGGAAAACCAGTTTATAACTGTCAAAGAAAGTCACTAATGCAGTTGTCATTATAATATTTGAAATATTGGTACATTCAAGTCTTAAAAAAGGAAAAGTATTCAAGTTTTAAAATAGTAAATGTAAATAGTAGATAACTAAAAAATGAATTAAAAATAATTAAGTTACAACCATAATATCAATACCACAGAGTACTAAGGAACTTACTTTTACCAAGTCAAATAAAAAGAGGAATGAGCAATACTTTGGTTTTGTATTTTTCCTTTTTGAAATAATTGTTTTTGGAAGTTGAACGTTCAACTAATATTGCATTTCAGTGAAACTACATATAGATTATATATTACAACATAGTTCAGAGTTCGAGTCAGACAAACTAGACGGATTTTCATTTCGTAGGAAACATTTATGATGACTTCATTCTGGATTTACTTCGACACAATTCTGTTTCTTAAATAATTCATGAGAGCATCAGTACCTTGACTGATAACCTGATCAAAACAAATGAAATTCATATTAAAATTACATATTGGTCATTACCTAGTGAGAAATTTCGACTGATTTGGTTAAAATTCTGAGAACATGCAATTAACGAGGGACTCCATAATCTTAAAAGAAAGAAAATTTACCTGATAGCTTGGTACCCGAAAGGCATTTCCCTCAACCATTAAAGACCTGTAACAATTTATTTGTTTTTATCACCCTAATACAAACGATTAGTCCTAATTTACTAGTTTTGTTTATTTTAATATCTACAAAAAAATTTTTTTACTTGAGTTGAGTCATCTTTCCTAGCTCAGGTGGCAATAAAGCAATGTTATTATTGCGCACATCAAGAACAGCTAGTCTCTTTAGTTCCATCAGTTTAGTGGTGTCCATCGTCACTATTTTATTGTCTGCTGCAATGAATATTTCTAGTTTGGGTAGATCGAAGATACAGGCTGGGATTTCTTGAAACCTTTTGGAATAATTTAATAAAAAATAAACGATGCATTCAATTTCAATGATATGAATGACAAGATCTAGGAAAGTGTGATACACTTGCGGCGCATTAAAAATTACTACATACTTGTTGTAAGCAATATTGATTTCTCTTAGGTTTTTCAAGTTTGAAAATTCCATCGGTAACTCAGAAATTTGATTGCTTTGGACGCTGATGTAACAAAGTCGAGTACAAGCGATTCCGATGCAGCTGGGTAAACTGGTAAGTTTATTGCTATCTAGTTTAAGCTCTGACAAAAACTCTCCAATTTTTTCAATCCTGTAAATAAAACCAACAAATAAATAAAAAATGAATAAAAATTTGAATAATACACTATTTGCTACAAATTTTTATATACTTACGAGCTGGGTAACTGTGTAAGCTGATTTCTGCACAAATCCACAATGTTTACTTGAGAATTTCCAGCCATTTCGAAAACTTTGTCATCAAGTGCTTTCACATTTCTGGAACTAATATTCAACGTCCGAGTAGCTTTCAATTTGTATGGATCAAGGTTGAGATCCGAAGAACTTGAAATTTCTCGAGGACTACTCTCAGCAGAGTTCATATTTGATGATGATGCTTGTCGAGAACTGTCTCCATACCCTATATTGAAAGATTTTCTACCATTCTCCCTCTCAGATGGATTGATTTTTGTTCGCAAGTACTTAAGCAGCTCCCCAGTACCACTGATAAATTAAAATACAATTACAACATAGTTCAACATAGGGTAAAAATATTTGTGGAATGAAAACTGTGTAAATAGGCTGGCTATATATTTTTAGCTCCAGTCAAAGGATCATGATTCATGATTTTTGAACATAAAATAAAGAACCACAGTGTGTTGATCTTTTAGTCGGTCGCATCATTTTTCATTCGAAAATTTTTAGAAAATTTTACATTTATCAAAAAAGTTCAAAAAGAATGAATGCTTACCGTTGCAAAATATCTAAACGAACACCACGCAATGGATTACCGTCCAAAGTGAGAGACTTGAGGGATGGTAGTAAAGCAAGATCATCTGGAAGTCTGTAAATACGAATAAATTGGTATAAAAATACTTCAGATAGCTTTAAATATCAGATTTAGCATACATAGACAGATGATCGTGACCATTTCAACAGTATTTAAAAAGGGTACTTACACACATATATCGTTGTTATCCAAATAAAATCTGTCAGTGAATTCTAAATGGTCCTTTTCTATCACCAATTCTCCAATTTTGTTTGCACGAAAATCGAGTAATTGAATCTTGGTCATTGCGAAAACCTCAGAGTTGAATATTGTGACATTATTGTTCTGCATGTAAAGCTCTTTGAGAATGCAACATTTGGATACATCTGGCAAATTCTTCAGTTTATTTTTACCAAGATATAGCACCTACATAAACAGACACAACACAAATGCAATTATAATAATAGTCGATGCCTTACTTCGTTCTTTTGAAAATATGATATATTCAATAACAAAAATATTTAGAACATACTTCCAAGTGGACAAGATCTGATAAACTAGCGGGCAATCGTGTGAGACAATTCTCCGAAGCGTCCAAAGTGTGAAGTCCTGTTAGTCCGCCAATATCAGAGGGTAGCTCCTTCAAATTATTATTAGAAATATTTAGGGTAGTGAGAAAACTGAGGTAACCAATGTCATCAGGAAGCGTGACCAACTGATTGTAGGAAAGATCCTGGAACATCAAAATATAATTCAATTAGTATACGTAAAATTTTAAAAACTCATCAAAGGATTTATTCAATTTTTAAATTCACAGATTAATATTAAAAATGTATATTTCATTTACCAGAAAAAGAAGACAAGACAGATTTCCAATTTCACTGGCAACTTCTTGAATACAATTACGACCAAGCTAAATTGTCATAATCAGTTAATATTGTTGTTGTTTACTTTATTAGAATGTGCTATTGCTTTTAGAACTTTTTTTAAAATGTCAATATGAATCTATGAATTGGTACTAATAACCAGATTACTTACCCTAAGCTCACTCAGACGTTTCAATTTGTACAATCCGAGAGGAAGGGTAATGATTTTGTTTTGACTCAAATTAAGCTTTTGTAAATGTTCCAAGTTTGATATTTCATTAGCCACATTTACTATTTGGTTATCGTGAGCCTACAAAATTCACAAATAATATTTTAGAAGATAGAACAAACGGCAATTTGATTTACTACAGTGTGAATGTTTTTAAGTTTAGAGTTACATCAAGTGTTTGTAAGGACAAAAGTCGGCCCACACCAGCTGGAATATCCGTAATACAATTGTTGGCCACAATCAACTGGATACAAAAAACACAATTATAAATTAGATTTTAATTTTCATCATCGAAATTGGATGATCGAATACACCTTATCTTTTTCTTTCTTTACCTTTTGCAAGTCGACAAATTCCCACCACTTTTCTTCTGATGGATTATCAAGTGAAACGCTAACTGCACTCTTTTCCTTGTCATCTAAATCATTTATGGTCCACACCTACAGAATATAGACATTTTAGCTGCCCCGTCTATAAAAGTTCATTTGTTTTGATTTCAAATAAATAGTCATGAGCTTACCTTAGTAGGAACTGTAAAATTTTTTTTAAAAAAATAAATCGTCAAACTTGAACTCACAATCATCTTAATACTGAATTTTGACACAAAACTATTTTCTTACCAGTTGTCAAATTTTTGCTGGATATATTTAATATTCCACTTTTTCTCGCAGTTTTGATGACATTGGCAGACAGGTCATTTGTTGTTGCTGGTGCATCGTGAAAGACGGGAGAAGATCTTTTTGTAATATTTCTAAAATATTCACAAAAAACGTATTTAAAGTTTAATACATTCGCACAGAATCCATGTGAGCACTATTGCTATTTGATAAGCAGATTAAAATTTATAATTTACTTGGCTTGAAGAAATGCTCGAACGCCTGTAGCCTTCCTAGGAACAGTATTATTTGTAGGCTTGGACTCATTTGACTTGCCCAAAATTTCCCTTTTCTTCATGTTGACTATTATTTGAGCTGATTTAATCTGTAAACAATTCAAGAGCACAAGAATGAATAAATCATGTCAAAAAAGTGTGTCGTAAATTTCATAGTTGTATTGATTACGTAAATAAAATAGTCTGATGGTACTAAAATATGTTTAGGGATTTACCTACGACGCTGGAAAATTAGCAAATTATTTCCAGATACGTATATTTAACATTTAAATATCTTTGAACACTTATTTCCGTTGGCATAAATAAACATGGGGGGGGGGGGGGGAGTTGACATGCCGCTGAAAATTCGAACACAACTCGCCCCTTTTAGACACAGTCTCCAAAAAAAATTTCACTGTAGAATTTTCACCATTGCGAACAAGTTTGGCTTCATCCTGGTTCATACGAAAAATTGTTCATATTCTAAATCCCAGAAAAATAGATTGTCTAAAAAATTCCGAAAAAAGAAATTTCGTGAAAAAAGTTTTCCATATTTCTTTATCGCAATCATGTTAATTTGGACAGGCAAATAAGGCGAGCAAGAATCCATTGATGTTTCATGAACATGACAAGCTGTCGAATTTTTTTTCTCTCTCCAACTTGTCCCCTCGCAAAAAATGTCTTTAGAACGATGATCTGAAAGGAGAAAGGAGAGAAAGTGTACTCGGAAAGGACCAAGAATTCCGAATTCAACCATCAGGAATCAGGTTGTTGGTCCAAAGAGGACATACAAGGACTAACTCAAGTGTGTATGGTAGTCATCCAGATCATGAATCCCTTCCCTATATAATATCGGTATAAAACGGGAGCAAAAGAAAGTGTGAGAGGAGGAGGAGAAGGTCCAATTTGGTTCCAATCTTCTTCACTCTCACTCTCTCTCTCATACACATATTGCTATTCCGCTTCACTTCCCAACTAAATTCTCAAAAGATGCTTTTTCCGGGTGTAAAAAAATCTCTCTCTTTATCCTATTCCATTTCTTTTCAGTCAGCTCTTTCAACAGCTTGAGACGTAGACTGAATTTGAGAGCTATCCACGCACATACAGAGCTCTGTCATAAACTTGGACAGCTCCATTTAAAGTGAGCTAACTAGAAGGCCCAGACATTTTTTCTGGAAAAAAAATTTTCACAAAAAAATTTGCTATTCGACAACTTTACACTTTTTGGACGCTTCGTCAATGTCCCAAAACTCAGTACTTCTACGTGGAACTTATTGGCTGTTCCCCATGAAAATATTTTCAAAAGTTTTGAAAATTTTTCAACATTGGTGAGAAATATCTTTCTTCCTTTAGAGGATTTGTTGAAGAGAGATCTAAAATGAACTAAATGTGAATTCATGTTTTTTTCTGTAAGAATACGTGTAGTAGTATTGGAATATTATAGGTGAAGTTTATGAGTCTATTGTTAACCTGTAGACACAATATTGCAATCATTTGACCTTGCACTTTCACTCCTACTCTAATTTACCAGACAACAAAGCTCTATTATACATTTGACCAGATGTCTGACATTCCAAAAAAGCCTTTTCACCCACCCAAATCCCTCTCTGTCTCTCCAGAAGGTTGAATCGCAAATTGTGTTTATTACATCTTGAGACAAGGAGACGATGAATGTGCGTGTGTTGCATTTTTCTCTTTTCCTTTACATACCCCACAAATAATCTTACGAGTCACTACGGTCAGATTTGCCTATTTTTTTCTTGGCACTTCCCTGTTTACCCGTCACACCAAGACTGACGATGTCTACACACTGTACACACACATCTGAAAAAATGTTGAAACCCTCAGCGATTGAGTCTAATCATAATTTATGGGCAAAAAAGAGAAAGACACGCCAAGAGAGTGGAGGGAGGATTGGGGTACATCTTTTCTTTTGTAAATTCCTTCACCATTTACCTACATACCAGTACTTGGATTCAACAGACAAAGCCACCTCATAAATATGGGTCAAACTGATCTACCTACCTATTTACTACACCCATGGAGTTATTTTTCCTCCACAAAAAGTATCCATGTCAAAATAGAGAGAGAGAGAAAGAGTGAGAGAAAATTGGAAATTTTTAAGGCAACACCAAACTTTATGTGTATATTATTTGCCGTCCTCCCTCCAAGTCTAAACAAAGTTATATTTAACCAAAATATTTTGTCTCTCTTGGTTATTCATAGGCACAGAGGTGGGGAAAAGGGAGAAAGAGAGAGGAAGTTTATTGCACACACACACGGGGCTTATAGTAGGGTGCCCTTGCTAGTAAAGCGCGTGTCAGGCATGAACCGTGAAACGATATATAGCAGACACCCGGAAGAATTTGGAGCAGACTAGGGACAGGGACTGAAGACCAAATACCGACTTCAGTTTGAAAGCTCTCTCTCTCTCAAACAGGCACGGTACAAACGACGACGACCCTCACACACACACATAGAGTCACACACACACACGTTTACCTTTTTTACGAGGAACGTTCCTTCCTCTCGTTTTTTTCCAAAGTGAAATCCTCCATCCCATTTCAACCCATTGACATGGCTCTCCATAGACAAGATTCTTCTTCCTCGTCCCCTCTTATTTGACATCTCTCTCCTTCTCTCTCCCTCTCCATCCTTCTCTTCCTCCTCCACTTTCTCCCTTTAACTTCAATATTGTGACTGGGGCTGTCCACAGAGAATTACAGCCGTTTTCACCAAACCAATTTTCTTCTTAGAGCCTATTCAGCTTTAACAAGACCACCACCAACACAACAACGAGAGGAGGAGGAGATCAAGGGACTCAGCATTTTTCTCCCTCTTTTTTCAATCAGCACCAATAATTCTGTGGAGCCACTCTCTCCCTTTCTCTCTCTCCTCCTAACCCCTCTTCCTGAAGCCAATGTCTGTGTCCTTTGTCATTATTTGTACACTTCCAGCTGACTAGTGTCATACATAATAAGGATATAGTAAAAATAGAAAGGAAAAGAGAGAGTGAGTAAACACGGAAATTTAATAAACCAAATGAAGAGTGGGTGTTAAATTGTCATCATATTTGTAATACCAGGATGTTGTGCACTGTGAATGACCTGACCACAACGACCACGACAAGCTCAAACACCGATTGGATATCTACATCCTCATAATTCAAGTAGCTTTTTGTGAGTGAGGGAGTTAGGAAGATATTGAGAGTCTTTAGCACATCATAACACAAACAAATTTTGATGTAAACCACAAACAAACACACACCTACAATACACGTAACGGCTACAGTCAAATGTCCATCGACAGAATGACACTTAAAATTGGACGGGATATTTTGTTGCTGTGAGGAAATCGTTCAGTCTCAAACTTCGGAGAAAGAACACAACATCCTGTTTTAAAAAACGTGTCCGTGATTCATGAAATAACTGAAAATTTGGTGTCTTGCACTTTTACACAAGTGAGTTTTGTGTGTCCAACTTAATTTGAACAATTAGTGAAAACTCTCTGTCCTAGTGAGTAGAAGGGTGAGAGGAAGGGATTTAACTTTCATCATTTTAAAAGCAGAAAATATGAACTTTCACCATTTTCTCTCCAACAAACAATAAAAATACAGTGAAAGAAATGAGCAAAGTATTGAGTCCTTTGGAAGACAATCAGTTCTTTGTGTCACCGTCATCCTCAGTGTGGGACCCACTTCACAATGTCAAAAACAAAATCTTGAAGAGTTCAAGGGGTTTTTGTCGTGTGACTGCTCATTGTCAGCTCATATACACAAATACGTGAGGAGAACGGGTTGGAAGAGCAGCAGTATGAGCGTGTAGATACGTGGAGATACTTATATACAAGTAAGTTTTTCTTTATCTCACTTTCTCTTTCGTTCTTATCTTCACAAACAATTAGTTCCTTCTGCCTTTCACTGTGTGTGTGCGAGAAAGGGTGTGTGTGTGGCAGTTTCTTTGCTTTTGCTGGTGGTCTTCTGCACGTCATTTTAACACCAAAAAAGTGTACCTATAAAGGCGGACACACAAAAAAACTTTCTCCCCATACTCTGTCTCTCTCCGTCTATTCTTCCCTCAACTCGATTTAAGTAACGAGGAGGAGGCTCATGTTCTTTACTTGATTAAAGACCCGAGCATTATAATTTACGATGTGGTCTCTTCCTTCTCTCCTTCCCTTTTCCGTTTAAACTTTCCATGCACTCTCATCCCCTCACGATGCATTATAGTTCTTTTTCATGTTTAACTAACATATGTAATCATGAACGGATGGGGAGGAGGGGGAGGTGCAGGAGAAAGAAACTTTTTTTGATTTATAAATGAAATTAAAATTGCCCTCGTACGGACCATTTAATTCATTCTTCTCGTCTCATTGTACAGTGTGAGGGGAGAATGGGTTGAGGTTGAGCAACTTAATTTTGTACACCATTTAGAATTGTGTGCTTTTAATTTGTTGAATTCATCTTGTAAATGATGTGATGTGTACAAAGTTTCTGGCTGCTTTCTCCAGAAAGAGAGCATAGGATTGACAAGGGGGAAAATGAGAGATATAAAAAATTATGTTGAGTCAATTATTACATTCTACTGGAAAAACTGAAAGCGAATGCAAAATTTTTTTTCAAAAATATTATTTTATTTTATTAGTTTATATTATGTTTTAAAATTTTTTAAAAGCGGAGAGAAGCCACACTTGTCCTTTATATCATTTTTCTGTCGAAATGTACATTACCCCTCACATAAAACTCGTTAGGTAGTCCACAAGAGAAGAAGGAGGAGGATGGAATGGGTGTGTTGTGAGGGAATGTAGTGTATATAGTGTTTGTACAGTAGATAAGAGTTCAACTGGGAAAAGAAGAGAAGACAAAAAATTTTTTATAGTTTTTGAAGCAAAGGCGTCTATCTAAATAGAACATAATGACAGTTCCAGTTTGTCTTCATACTTCATGGTCTTGACTTCCCCCTCACTCTCTCCCATTCACTCCATTATATATTATGTACTCAGAAAAGAGAGAGAAAGTCTTTTCACAGTCGCCATATCATAGTTCCGGTTTTGGATTTAGGAATTTATGGTATGCACGCTCCAGTTTAGAAAATAGAGTGAGAGGGAGAGAGTGAAGAGAGGATGCATGTGTGTGTGTCAATGTGCTTCTCTCCTCCTCCCAATATATTTTCATATTACAGTCTTGACTAAGTCTCCTCCTCCTCCATCCTCTGTCAAAAAGTAATATGAGTGAAATATATCTGGAGAGAGTGGGAATTCAAATTCAAGTGTCGTGTGTGTCCCATCTTTTACACACTTTAGCCCGTCTACGTCTTCACATGGACTCACTTCACAATGTGACACATTTTATACGTAAAAATCACTGTCGTCTTTTTTACGAGCAGTGTGACCCTACACCCACACGCTTTCCCTTTCATTCCTTTCTCTCTCTTTTCTCAGCGTCGGAAGGTCGGGGAGACCGGAAATTACATAAGAAAATAATGAGTGAATGAGTGTGCCTCTGTTGAAGAACTCAACATCATCATCATAGAATTATTATTATAAATCCTCGTAATGTGTCAGCTGAACTGTGTCATGTCACCCATCAAGCCCCGTCAGGTAATCATACAGTGATAACTTCTACCTATTTCTCTTATGTATATTCTCATCAACTTCCTCAAACTCCTTTCTTGACACTAGAAAATCCAAAGGACAAACTCAATCCCGTTCGCCCTCTCTTCCTTGTAACAATGGCGATGAATGGGAATCCATACAATAAATACAGTTCACAGCAATGTAAACTCAATTGTTGTTGAGGAAGGAGAAAGTGTGTCATTTTGGAAATGGGGTTGACATTTGACATATGAAACCAAAGTAACATTACCTCCACCCAAAATTATTTAAGGCGTTTGTACAATGGAAGTCTTGTTCTGGCCCTCCATTTCTGAACTGTTGTTGTGGACAACAGATGGAATATAGTCGTCGTCAACTGTGACAGATTTTGTGTGTCAGTGTCAGGAGGAGAACACGTTATGTAATGAGGATTTTCAAAATGATTATAGTTACTAATGTATCAGTATTACATATATTAGTAGTAACGTAGGGAGTGATGGTAGAGTGTGTGAGTGAGTGAGTTGGCACTGCATTCTCAATTCGAGACAATGATAATTGAAGTTGGGATATAATATTCAAATATGAAGTCCAAGTTGAGGGGAGTGAGAGAAAGTCTCTCTCTCTCTCTACAGTTTCAAATTTTGTACTTCAACTCATACATTCTATATATATGTAGATTCTCATGTGAAAGAGAACAATATAATATGTTATTGATAAGGGAAAGTTCACTTTGATGACTTTCCCCCATCGACCCTTTCCTCACTTGATATTCTACTATATTTCAGAGAGAAAGTGAGCGTGTGTGTTGGAAGGGGAGAGAAAAGTTGTGACCATATCAATTGAATAAATTTTATATTTATGACTTCTCCCTCCTCCTCCTCCGTTTTGTTCACTTTATGAAATTTTGGACTTTCCATTTTCACTGGAATTTTCTCTCTCTCTCTCTCTCGTCCTCTCAGCCACTTTTCTACGGTACAGTGACATTTGTGACTCTAATAGTAATTTAATTGAGGAGGTCCTCCTTCTATTCCTTGCTCTTCTCGTTCATTCAAAAACCACCTTTTGGGTTACCCCACATTCTCTCACTACACCTTGTACTTCGACTGTACTCGTTCGATGTGCACAATTATTGTACATTTATTATTTATGACAGTACACCGTCGGTACAAAGTACAAAAACACAAGTTTGTATAGTTGGAGAGGGAGCAAAGTCGAATGGTAAGTTGAGAGTCTAAATTCTATTTCATTTCTATGATTTCAAAACAAGGTTCATACTCTACACAATAGTCACTAGTATAAGACAGTACGAGTACGACAGTAGAATATAATGGTATGATATGAAATGCCTTTGTGTGAAACCATTTGTGCGTGTGTGTTTGTGAAGTGCTAGGAATATGTCTGAAGTTACAATTTCTATGATTTCGTATCATGAAGACGAGAGATGAGACAAAAGGTGTGTGTGAGAGTAATCAAAATCAGAGGTGTGTGGTGTAGTCAGGAAGGAGCGACTTGATATGGACAAACTGGTTACTTTGTCTCCTCTCCTACAAACTTACTCCAGACTCGTGGAATGAACGGTGGAGGAAAAGCCCCCCAGAATCAGAAGTGGGGTAGACGGGAGACTGAGAGAATTTCGTATTATTCCAAATGACAGTCTCCCACACTTGTACTTTCTCTCTCTCTATCTCTCTCCAGTTCTAGGAAAAAGGAGAAAGTAAGGACAAGAGTGGAGACTCACCACCACAAAGAACTAATAGAAGCTGTTGATGGAGTGAAAGAGGAGAAATAAAGAGAAAGACTAAAATTATAACCTTTTATAAGTTGTTCCACAGTTGCAGTTCCCATTCCATTTCCATGCTTTTAGTTCCATTCGGAGAGGAGAGAGAGGGAAGGAAAGAGAAGTTCCAAGACGAGACAAATCTTGATGATTTCGAAATCCACACATTTTCTCTCCATGTTTGTGTGTGTGTGTGACCCTCTTTCCTTGGCTCTGGTTCTGGTTCTGAGGAGTAACATCTTTCTCTTGCCTCTACTAAGACGGGTGTGCTATGAGGGTTGATGAGACGGAGTTTCTTCATCGTTGAAAAATCAAGGCATTTTGTGTCTCTATCCATCTATGTCAAAGTCAAATATTGTCAGAGCACATCCACACACAACATGACAACTCGAAAGACCATTAAGTACTTTCTCTACATACACATACACTACAACCATACAAATTTAATATATGGGTCTGACAGTAAAATCCATGTTATATTCAGGTTGTGAAACATATGAACGTATTTACATTTTACCAACATACGCAAAGTTGTACTCATGTGTGTGTGTGTAATGAGAGAGAAAGTAGATAGAGAATGTTCAACTTCATTATAGGCTACCCCGACCCAACGGGATATCCCATATCTTGGGCTGTAGGAAGACGGAGGAGAGAGAAGGGAAGGGATTGCTAGGACTCATTATGTCAGAATAATTACTAGTTGACTCCCTCCTGACATCATCATCATTACATGTTCCTTCAGTCATCCTCATCTTTCTCTTCCTTTTTATTATCTCTCTCACCCTCCAGTCTTCTTGTACTACTGCTGCTGCTGTATTGGTTGGTGCAACTCAATTTCCGCATTCTGCTCTTTCCACCAACTTTTTATTCATCTTCAATTCACAAAATTCTTTCACACGTATTGAAAATCCTTCTTCTTCCCTCACTTACACTTTTTCTCTCTCTCTCGTTAAAATACGGAGCAGGATTTTCTTTTCAAATTCTCACTCCTTTTCCTCACCAGTAGAGAAAGTGAAGAAAGAGAGGGATAGAGAGTTAGAACAAAGTTTGGGTTTCACATTAAATCTTTCCTCAGATTCCCTCCATTCCGGGTCTCCTGTTTTTCTTCTTCTTCTTCTTATTCTGTGTTGAATTCTTGGGAATTGAAATTGGAACTGGAACTTTTGTATGTTCATATGTCCCTGTGAGAATATCTGTGGATGTACCTTCTCTCCTCTTTTGTCTCCTCCTATCTTGTTCCTCTTGTTGTCAACAACATGCACTCTGAACTTTCCCATCCTTAAGTATAGCCTGGTGACGAGTGAATTACTGTCAAGTGTCTTATTTCCATGTCGTCTGGAGCTTTCCCTCCTGTTTTTTTATCGTGTCTCCTCCCGGTTTGCTGGAGTCACTCTAAGGATCAAGGAGGAGGAAAAGAGATAGAGTTGGACTAGAGTTCACAATTAAGAACAAAATTTTATAATTAATTATTATTTTATTTTATACTTGTATGTAGGAATCCTCCTCCACATACAGTCTCTAGTTTTATGACTTCCTTATTAGGCATGCCTCAACTCTTCCGATTTTACTGCTTCTACATGGAACAGTTCTGTACCTCCAGTGCTAACTGTACATGTACAATAGATCTACATTATTAATGAATGGGAATGGGAGAACTCAAGGGGTAAAATCGTTAGTATCTAGAAGACAAATTGAAGAAACTATTTGGTAAAGTCTCTCTTTTTAATAGTGGGAGGGCCCCAACGCATTTAATTCTCTTCCTTTTATCCCTTTGGACTTAAATCAAATTACCCTGTCACATTCTCCTCCTCTTCTCTTTCTCTTTGAATTTTGCCAAAAGGCCAAATTTAAATTTAACATCATTTTGGTGGGGGACTCAAAATTTGATTTAATCCCTGTCAAAATTTTCCACTGTCCTCCTCTTCTCTTATGCAAAACCTCATTTAAATAATGTATTTAATAAAATTAAAATAATTTTCCCTTCTGGCTCTAAATTAATTCGGAGGAATGAGAGAGAATTTTGGGGTGTGGGGGAGTGGTTCCTCATGATTGAAAACAATAATAATTATTGTTCTAATTCAACAGGAAAAATATAATTAAAAAAGCTCATCATTTAAAAACCAACGTACAATAAATAAAAGTGGTGCACAATTCTTACACATTTAAGTAAAATTGCTTGAAGAAAGACTTGAATAAGGATTTACGGAATGGAATGGAAAGAGAAGTACGTAGAACGAAATGGTGTAAATGAATTTAAATTGAATTTTAAGAGAAAGAATTTTTTGATATATTTTCTACGATACTATTTAAAATGGGCTGCAGTGAGAGTGAAATAATCCAAACTAAAACTTTCTCCTTACATTTACATAATCTGTGATGTATAGGCAAAAACTTTCTCTCTCCCTCTCTCTCTATTTCTTTTGTATGTGAGATACTGCATCTTTAATTCAGCTCATCTGGCTATTCAAATGATAAAATGGATAGTATTTCCAACAACGTTTGCTTGGGTTACACAGCCCATCTGCCCACATTTCTTTTTTCTTGCTTTTGTTTTTGTCTAAATAAGGTTGTCAGCAACCATTTTCTAAATGACCTGCCCTCATTTATTGCTTAGATCCCCAGAAAAAGGGAATTACGATGGAGGTCCCTATATACTACATACACAACTTGTTTTTTCTACTACTCATCCTTCCGAGTACAATGCCACCCATACACATACCCACACACACACAACGAATGCAGGATTCCGTCCAACGACAGTGAGATAGCAGTGTATGTAGGTAGTGAAAGTTAAGGGAGTGTAAGGGACTACACTTGCATGAATGTCAGGTATAACACTAACAGTTAATTTAATGCGTTGGTTGTTCCAAATTCTGAAATTGTAATGTCCCCTCCTTCTCTTTCTCCAGTCCTCTCTATCTCTCTCTATTTACTTTTTCTCATTCTGTTTTCCTTTTTATTCTTTTCCTCATCTCCTCTCGTCGTCACATGAAAAACTATCATAAGAGAAAGAATTGACCCCCAGGTGAAGAATACAATCAAAAATGTGTGTACACACAATACACAACAACAGTGTACTTTGTACCGTAGATTCACGATCCTAGTTTTCTGTATTAATATGCCACAGACATTTTAATCTGAAGATTGTAACCCTTAATGTATTTATTGTTTGCCTAGCCACAACTTTATTCATCCTTTTTGAATATGCTGAGAGATTTTCCATTATTAAATTTAAAATGTGCGTGCACGGTTAAGCAACTTTACGGTTCAGTTTGCACTGTGGAATTCCCTCAAAAAAGGATTTTTGTTAGCTCAACCAGATGAAGGTTCGTTAGTATGAAAAATGTGATTTTTTATATTCGGAAATTGGACTTTTGAAAAAATGGGAATACAATGGAGGGAATGGAAAAGATGTTGCAAAGATGGTAAAAAATTTTTCCAAATTCCTAGTGAAAAAAGAAATCTAGATGTATGTGTATTTTGCACCAGAGGACTTTCTCTTTTAATATGTAAAGATGATAACGTGGGACGTGGGAAAAGAGGAGGCGGAGGGGGAGAGAGGAAAGCCACTCACATTTCTAAATTGCGGAAATTGGACGGTAAATTTAATAGCTAGCTCGAGACAAATCAAAAATTAGGGTTTGCGGGGGCGCACTTTCACTTGGTGAGGACATGGGGATAAATAACGTAGTTGACAATTTCCCACTCGCTTTCTATTTCTATTTCTACCTCAGGAAAATAGGGAAAATGTGTCTCCAAACTCCGAATACACACACACTAACCTGTCTCAACATTGCAAAGTGCCCTGATGCCGGAAGAGAGAATGAATATTAAATTTGTCTATATTTCCCCGGCTTTCCTCTCTCCAGAGTCTAAATTTACACACATCATCTAGGACTCCCCCTGGCATCCTGTTGTGCTCAATATGAGTCGGAGGAGGAGCAGAGTTAGAAATTCAGAAACATTAAAAGTATGGGAGAGGAGGAGAGAAAATTGAAGAGGAAGACAAGTAGATGTGAGTATGGAAATAGAAAATTCTAGTCGATTCAATTCAATCTACATAGGAGAAATCGTTCAATGAACATTTTCTATTTCTCCTCATCTCCACTTGCTAGGAGGAAGGGAAAGCTGGAAAAGTAGATATTCTCTACCTTTGGTTGTGCCATGCCAGCACTTTGGATTTTTTAACAAAACAACCAATGCATTCACACACACTCACTCATACCTTTTCTTTCTCTTCAGTCCCGTATTTCCATGATCTCCTCCTACCCTTCCTTTCACCCTCCTCCTCCTCTACCCAATACTCACGGTTAGTTAGACTCCGAAACTCGTTTCCATGCTCCGAATCTAAAATGTACTCAGCATAAACAAAAGTCCCCATGTAGTGCCCACATACGGCAGAAGGTACAGCTAGTTTTTGGTGTTGTAGGTATGTAAAGGATAAAACGTAATAAAATGTACAAGTTGCACTTTCACTGAATTGAACGTGCTGGCTCTCTTCTCACTACGCCTCCCTCCACTTTTCACAGTCCGAAATAGAATAAAATTTTTGAGAATTGAAACTAAAGGGAAGAGACTTGGATCACTACATTTTGTATAATATCCAGACACACGCAGAGAGAGAGATAGGGAAGAGAGGACTGTGTAGTAGTAGAGAATACCCAACATTCCTCTTTTTTGTTTCCACTTCTCTTCCTATTGTTCCATCGGTGTATTTACCTCGTCCCCTCATCTATATGATTGTATTGAACAGTTTGACATACTTTTATTCCAGACGTGTGAGAGGAGACTGAGTGCGTGTGTGTGAGTGCATATCTGTGTGGGAGAATGAGGGGAAGCGTGACATGAAAAAAATATTATATTTCCTCTTCCTCCTCTCCTCACCGGAAATATATGAGGGGAAAATCTTGCCAACTTTTTTTTAATAAATTACTAGTGACAGACTGCCCGCTCTCTCTCTCTCTCTATGCCTGTTGTTGCTGTAGGTATTGTCAATTTTGAAATAGCCTCTACTAAAGACGAATTTCACCAGTATATCGACTTTAGTAAGAAAAAAAATGTCCGAAGAATCTTCAATTCGTAATAATATCTTCTTCTGTTCATCCACCCTCAAACTTTCCCCTTCTCTTTCTCTTTCTTTTTTTATAGTACTACAATTCCTTTTTTCATTTTCGAGGAACTGGGGAAAGATAAGGAGAATGAAGAAAATTGTGGGGGAGGAAAGAACGAGGTGGACGTGCACAGAGTTTTTAGCATATTAGTAAAATGAAAACTTGTCAAATTTATTCCCATCAGTCAACTCCACATGCACACACACATGTACTCTCTGTCCCATAGGATGTGTCTCATGAGCTTCTTACTGTGTGTCGACTACTGAGTTCTGATCCAGTGCGGCATGCAGTAGAAGAATTTTCACAGAAAAAAAGATGGAGCATCCATTAGGTGATCTTTATATAAAACAGGACGGTGTATATACGTTTGTATGTCAATATTTGACATACTGTATAAACTGAGAGAGAGAGAGAGAAGAATTTAAAATCCATCGGGTTAACCGAGAAAGATACAGATTCTTATCTGAGTCGGAGATCTTAGCCTAGTGCACTTTTAAAAAATGATTCCAGGCATCACACACACACACACTTACTACTGTAGAGGCTGAGGCTGAGGTTGGCACATACTGAGAGATAGAGAGAGATTTCGAGGTAAAATAAAGTAGGGATAGAAAAGGAGAGAGGAAGATAAGGGAACATGCGGGATTTCGTGTGGAGGATCAGAATTTGAAATCCACCACCAGTATCTCTATAAATGTATCTGTGAGTGAGTGTGTGTGTGTGTGTTTGGAAATGCCATGGCTTGTCAAGTTTACTTTTTTCAAAAGACACACAGACGCTGTTCCTTTCTGCTTACTTGCCCATGGTTTACTCGTTCATCCTCACCACACACACACCACTCCCCCCAACACATACAAACACTTCCTCCTTTGAAAGATTTCTCTTTTCCCTTACTCTGTGAATTTTCTTGGCCCACTCCAAACTCATATCAGTAGGAGCAGCACAACACCACGCCGCACAGCACAACGTCTTTGGAGATGTTGTTGTAGTAGCAGCAGCCGCCCCACCAAACCAAACAAAGATGGCAATTCTTTTTTCTGTCTTTGATCTGCTCTGCATTCTTATTGCCTATAAGTAACTTATAGATCCTCTTCGGAGGAGAAGAGTCTCTCTTCTCCTCCTCCAAGATTAAATACCGGACTATTCCTACACACCAGCACACACACTCTATTTCTCTTTCTGTGTAATGTGTTGGTCTCCGGTCCGGCCCGCACACAAACACCGCCGTCACTCCCTCCGTCATTACAACACATAAAAAGGGGAAGCGAGTGTGAGTGGATGGGGGGAAGTACATTATATTGAAAAAAACTGGAATGGCAGCCGAGGAGTTAATTTATCGCGGGTATTTGCAAAATATATACTTTCTCTCGCTCTCTTCAATTCCTTTTTTTTGGGGGGGGGGGGCTATACCATGTTTTACTTTCGACTCTCAACGTAACCACAAAACCCAATGCACCAGGCCATTTAGGAGCGTAAATAATACGACAGTCAACACAAACACACATTGTATTATACGAAAGTATGTAGTAAAAGGGGGATTGTGTATGCAGTTACTTTGTGTGTGTGTGGAGGAACAGACTGGTATATTTTCTTGCCCTTTCCTGCATGTCTACATGAGGGTGCTTATCAAGAGAGAGAAAGCAGGAGAGAGAGAGTGAGACACGTACTTCCTCTTTCGATTCTAGTCAACCGTACGTGTGTATGTGCAGAAGTTCCTTTTAAAGAATTCACCTGGGACAGCTGGCACGGTCTGGATACTTTTATATGCAGTTAAACATGTAAGGACAGTAGTTGGGCTAACTTTCAAATTATTGAACAAAGTAATCACAATCACACATACAGGCAGAAACAGAAAGAAAGTAACAATTCCAATTGGCCCCCATCCTCCCCGCATACGACCCCACAGACGAAACTGTATAAAATGGCCACCATCCCAATGTAGCGACAACTGTAATAGAGAGAAGTATAGTGACAAACTTTCACAATTTTCTCCCTTGTCTATGTGGGACAGTGTATACAATAGTCATTGCAGTGTATAATAGTGTATATGTAAGAAACGTGCATTGTACAAAAATTGTTATCTTAAATCGTAAGCTCTCCATTACGGTATACCATATTAGTTCCTATGTAGTAATTGAGGTCAAGCTTTTGACTACATTACTAAATAGAAAAAAGGAATACACATTCCAAACAAAGCATGCCATGAGGGCAAGGGAGAAAAGGAAGAGGAATTCATTATGAAGGAAAATTTTTTAATATTTTCTGTGACCGAGCGAGACACAGATGGAAAAGTGGAAGAGTGAAAGCGAGAGAGAAAGAGAGAGTCAGGATTTTGTAATTAAATATGCTGATTCAAAACTTTTGTATGCTGGGATCATTTGTGTGTGTGTCATGTGTAGTTGTTTGCGTATTTTTGAAGGACAAAACTTTGGACGGGAAAATAGAGGTGCGGATTAAAACAGAGAGAGAGAAAGTTGAGAGTTCGAGTGAATGGACAATCACAAAAAATGTTTTTTGGGAGGTCGATAGTAGATTATAGTTATGAGCGTGAGTTTGAGTGTGTGTGTGAATAGACAGTTTGGACAGTCATCACATTGCAATTTTATGCATCACTCAGTCAGCTTACATTTAAAATACAAATCAAAAACAAACAATCCCACTTCCCATTCTCCTTTCTCTCTCTCTGTCTGTCTCTTGTCTTTCTTCACTTTTCCTCTCATATCCTACCTTCTCTTCTTCCATGCAGATAAACATTTTGTTTTTATTGTCTCCTCTCTCATTTTGCGAGGTGGATTCTACAGGAAGAGAAGTGGAGAGAGACCACCGTATCTGTTAGTACTCTGAAGTTTATTTGTTCGCTCAAACACTTGTAACTTTTCTTAATTGATGAACCTTCCCTCCCGTTTTCTGTTCCATCCAGTCTTTCTCACTATGTGTGTGTGGCAGAGTTGTGAGGAAGAGGAGGAGAGAGAATTGAGAATCAGAATTACAAATGAGATGAGCGAGAGTTCCTTTCACTCACTCACTCACTGTCTATCTCTCTAGTAAATTAGGATCGGGGAAGAGAAGACTCTTCTCTTTCCCACTCTTCTCTTTCCCACCCTCCACAAACTCACACGCACACATTCAAAGAGTTAGCCAACTTGTATACATTTGAGAGCTAATTAAATTAACTTTTGAAAGTACTTGTCAACTATACACTCAACTCACTCAACTTGTTTAACTACATTTAACTCCCCTCCTCTCCTTTTGTTTGTCTTTTTTCAGCAGGATCAATTGAGTGGTGATTACAATCCGAATAGAAGGATTGTGGACGAGAAAGAATTGAACAAAAATAATCGGGCCATCAGTTTCCTTCATCGTCATCGTCAACATCAACATTTTTCATAATCAAAGGTTGACCATGGACTGTTACATCTATCCCGAATGACAAGTTCAAAGTGATCAAGACTGAGTCATAAGAGACACAGGAGGAAAAAGGGGACAGAGATAAAAGTGAAAGTTATTGTTCCATTCTGAATTTCAGGGAAAGAGGAAGATTCTCCTATCCCCCGATTAAACCTTGCCTTGATCATCCAGAAGAAAGTGGTGGTCAAAGGAACTTTCAAAAAAAAAGAAAGGAGAAGAAGAAAGGAGAAAATTCTATTAACTGTGTGTTGTAGGCCTCTGTGTGTGTTTGTGCGTGTTCGTAGTGGACAAAGTGGATTTGAGTACTAATTTTACAAAATGGGTAATGCAGTGGTGAAAGAGAGTGACTCTACCATTTCGACAGAGAAGCAAGTCTCCGTGACGACTACTTCTGTGGTGAGTGAAAATATTATTTAATCAGGTGGAAGTACCGTATTCTTTCTGGTGAAAGTTCACTCTCATTCCTCCTATTTTTTGTGGAACTCAGCTACTAATTTACATACGCTCGGAGTAAAGCATGCAAAAATATTCGATTCAAAATTCAGATGAAATAATTTACTTTGTATTTAATTTTGGCAAAAAGGTAACAGCAGCTGCTGCTGCGGCTCCCGTTGCGCCACGAAAACACTCCACTGTCAGTACCGCTCGTCTCCTCCTTTGTGGAGAGAAAGTGGAATTTTTGACAGAAGAGCAGAAAGGTCACATTCGGAATTGTTGGTATGATCAAAATTTTCAAAAATGCAATTAATAAACTATTACAGCTGATACTAAGTGCATAAACCTATGTTTGGAAAAGTTGGACAGTAATCACAGGAGAAAGTAATCTCATTAATTGTTTTGTACAGGAAACGGATTGAAGATGACGTGGCACGTGTCGGTGTCATTACATTTATACAGTGAGTAATGAAATTAATTTTTCTTCCTTCCCCCTACATGTAAACACAAACTATGGTAGATTAAATTAATTTGGGTTTGAACTACAATTAAGTAAAACAAATCTCAAGTGTAAAGTGAATTGCTTGTGTGTGTCTGTGTGTGTGTGGATTCAACCATGGAGTAGAGAGAACTGTAGTTAGTATGAAGTATTTTTGGGGAGCCAATATAACTTTTTCCCCTTCCACTTTAAATTAAATTGGAGAGGTGCATAAGTGCGCGCAATAAAACAATTACTCATGCACACATCAATGCATCACTCAAGTTGTGTGTGTTCGTGGAGGAAGGGAAGAGAGGGATATTATCTAAATTTCATCAAAATTCCATAGTAGACTGAGTCCATAGTAGACTGAGGAAAAAAGTGTACATACTGTGAAACATTAATGTACGACAATGTCCATGCAGGAATGAACTGCCGATAAACAGCTGTGACATTGACAAATGATTTTCCTCCACATCAATCACGTTCCATTATAATGTACAAAAAGAGAAAGTGGTGAACATATAATGTGTGTGTGTGTGCGCATATCATCATGCATATTTAGAACATGGGTTGTACAGTGTACGGGGGAGAGTATAACGAAGAAACTTTACTACGTAATCCGTATAGACACATTTACTTTTGTGGAGATGAGAGAAAGACAGCGTTTTAACTTCAGACCACATTATCATGTCAGTCTACATTATTATTCTGACGCCCCTCCTCCTCCTTCCCCCCCTTTTAAAATAGGTCTCAAAATCTGGAGTCAATCTCATGACGCTCATCCCTGTCAAAGGAGGGTTCAGAGTTTAATTTAAATGAATTTGTGCTGGTACAGTGCGGTGCAGTCAGCTGAGCTGACTCAAATATATCACAACATTTTAAATTATCAGCTTCAGTTTATCGTACTCTGCTTAAAAAATAAATACCGTAATAGGTTCACACAGTCCCTCCTCCATTCTCAAGTATTTTCAAATATTTTTTCAATTACGTGCAGTGTTTTTAAAGCATTTTAATTAATGATAATTATAATTCAAATTTTCTCATGGTGAAACAAGAATTCCATTGTTCTGATTTACGGTTCTCAAAACATGCCAGTAGCACCTTAACGACCTTTGTGAAGCCCGGATAGGAGAACGAGTATGTAATTTTTTTGAAGTTGTGAGAGAGTCCATTCGTAGATTTCACATGGTGGTGTAATTTGGGCTAGATTTTCTTTTTCTGGGACCATACACCCTGCCCTTTCCTAATTAAAATGCTTAAAATTCTTCAACTCTACCCTCCTCGACTGTATGTATGAGGGAGAGAGAGGGAGAGGGAAGAGAAAGTGGATGAGAGTTTACTAGGGTAGGGGAATTGAATTGGATGGAGAAATTTAGAGCTCAAGTGGGTGGGTGGTCCTTGTTCTTGTCGATGCAGACAACTTGCGGAGACTCCACTTTAATTAAAATGAGCCTACTTTTGAAAGAGAGAAAGAGAGGAGGAGGAGGGGAGGAGGAGGAAGCAAAGGAAAAAGAGGATTCTCAAATATTTATAATTTTACGCATCTCATCCCGCCATAATTTTTAAAACTAATTAGATAAACAGAGACAAGAGGAAGAGAAAAGGAGGAATGGAATATCGTGGAACAACATTTTCCTTTCCCAACACAATGTGTGATAAAAATGAGATTGTTTACCCAGAACACACTCGCTTTCTCTCACAATCACAAACACACAGTGATACTACTACACTACAAATTATGAGGAAAATCACTTGTGTATGTCCGTGTGTGTATGTATATTCTAGCTACTCACTTTTGGGTAAATGAGTTTTCTCTCCCAATAATTCTTTCATTATTACATTGTCCGTGTAGTCATCCATGTTTTTGTTTCATTATTTAATTGTGTCCTCAGTCATGTGTTCTAATAGTTCAAAATGTAGTTAATTCTAAAAACGATTTAGCCTTGCGAAAGCAAAAATGTTTTCTACTTTCACATTCACTATAATATGAAAGGAAATTTCAAAGTAGCTGTTCTAAAAATTTCTGAAAAGCGGAATTATTATTATTTACCACAAATTTTTGAGTTGTGATGTTATTTGTCCAATTTATCAACTCAATGTGACACCACATAATTGCACTGTGATACACGTCCTGTTAATAATAAACTGATTATAAAATCAAGGTTTAGAAAAGATGGAGATCCAAATTGAATCTCCAGAGTGGAGTTTCAGAAGGTATGCAATCATCTGTTCATTTACATTTATTTGAGGTTTTTTAAAAAGACATCTTTTTAATTTCCGGACTTGTGCATGTGTGTATTCTAGTCTCTCTCTTGTTGTCAATATAAAAGGCTGTTGTGCATACGATGAAGATTGCTAGTCATCAGTCGGGCGTCTTTAATAAGAATTCCTCACTTTCTATTCTCCTCCTCCTTCCATCAAAAAATATTGTCGTGTATCAAAATAGAGTCTATTTCTCAAAGAGAGAGAGAGAGAGGGGGAGAGAAAGTGGGGAAGAAACAAGGATGAAAGCCAACTTTGGCTACAGTTTGTGATTGGCATATTACCAACTGTAAAATGGAAAAATAAATCTCATCCTCCAAGTTCATCGCGTATGTCCCTTGAGGCTGAATTGTGATTAACATCCGGATTCGTAGAATATAAATATGCAAGCGAGAGTGAGGGTGGGAGAGAGACGACCTTATTATTTATGAATCCTCGGGTTACATTTTGTTATTGAGAGAGAGAGAAAGTGCGGGTGAAGGATAGAAGAAAAATATGAAGGAAAATCCTCCGGGATTATTTTTTGTCTCTAAGAATCTTCTCTTCTCCACTTCGACTGTACTTCGAGTCGATTCATCAGCCGAATTTCATCATCTTGCATCTTCATTCTTCATTGTTAGTTAGCCGTACAAAGAAAGAGAGAGAGGGGGAGAGAAAGGAGGGATCAATAGCCAGAAGAATTTTATGCACAAAAGACAGTCTGAAATTTATCACACACACAGAAGGAACGACACACACACAAAGTACGGAGGGTATGTACATAACGCATCTCTCTTTCTCCCGCATCTTTTTTTATACGGTGAGAGTGTCTTGGAATGCTGATACTACGTGACAGTACTTACGGCTCTGGAAATCAATTACACAATCAAGCCCCGCATTTCTCCTCTATTCATTATTAATGACGTATGAGAGGAGAGGAGGTGGAGGATGGAGGAAGAGGAGGGAAAGTGTAGAAGGGAAGGTTAAAGTAGCCAGTAATAAATTTGTTCAAACGTCGAACGTTTGAAGAGAAAGTGAGAGAGAGAGAAAGGAGGGAAAATGAGAGTGTTGGGTTGGGTTTGGGTGGATGAACATGAGAATCAGGAGGAGTAGCAAGGGCTTGATAAGTTGGGATCTTGGGGACCATTTATTTTAATTAAGCAAGGAAAGTGTGGCGTATATTCGATGGTCATACATACATAATCACATTATATTACACATAATAATTCTATACCCTGTGGACTCCCTTTCCACGAGACTTTCCCTCCCTCTCCCTCTGCTCCATGACGCGTCTATACTCTTTTTGATAGACAGGCCCGAGAGTTTGTCTCTATAATGATCAATCTTTGTAGTAGTAAGGATTGGACTTCATCCTCATCAAATGATTTAATCCACGTCTCTAATTTCCTTTCTCTCATGTCCTTCCCTCTCCGCCTCTCACTCACTCTATGGTTAATCTAATGATGTAACACCATACCGGCGTCTCGATTGCCTTACATCCGTCTCTCTCTCTCGTCCAATCTCGTTCACAGACACCAGAGAGAGAGAAAAAGAGAAAGATGACTGAGAGTGTGGACCGTTTCGTTATAATTAACAGGATAACTAAACTGAGTGTCATTGCATTGTCAGCTTTATTCATCACTCTCCTCTCCAATTATTTGTATTTAATTTGGCATAAAAAAATTGTAATTACTGATGTTAATTTTATCATCTCCCCTTTAATCCACTTTGACAATTTCTTGAATGGTGTGCCTCATACCCTTCCCTTTGTGTGTGTAGAGGAGAGAAAGAAAGGGGAGAATGGACAAAAAATATTTTTGGATTAGTTTGGTTTCAACTGGATATTTTTATTTCCCAGGATTAATTTCTCTAGTGGAATCTCAATCTTTATTTGATGAATGTCCCAATGGGGAAATCCATTCTGATTTTCTTTCTCTGACATTAATTTTGTCTTTTTAGTAAAAACCTGTGAATTTTTACCATCATGATGAAAATTCACCTTCCTTACTTTCTCTCTCCCTTTCTCTTTGATAGGATGTAGGATGGTGTTAGTGATGGCTGAATTAAGTAGACCCTCACGCATTGTTTCAAATTGAGAGATGGTTTCATGAGAATCGTTTCGTGGTTTTTCTTCACTCTGTTCCCAATTTCTCATCCGAATTCTAGTCCAGCATCAGATTTCTTGAGTGAGGAGGAGGGAGAATAAGAGAAAGAGGGATGCGGAGAGTTTGGTTGCAAAATAATTGGTATTTCGCCCCCATGCTCAGGTCTACCTATATCTGGTCTGTGTGTCAGTCAAACCAAGAGTGAGAGAGAAAGAGTCAGCTTGTTAAAGCATCAAATTCAAATTCACTCCAGCTTGTAGATTCGTAGAATATCTAACCCAAGTGAGAGAGAAAATGAAAGAGAGAGGAAGAGAGAGACTTAAAGTCGACAGAGAAAGCCACAGAATCAAGCGGTGTGGAAATCAAATCAGAGACTTGCACTTCCTCCTCGTCCTCTTAGTCAATATCATGGAAGAGTGAGTCTCTCGTCTTCTTTTCCACTCCCATCCCGCCCCTTTCCAGTGATTTATGAGTTTTCATAACTTGATCGAGAAGGTAGACACAGACACAGAGAGAAAAGGTGTCAGGCTACAAAAGGGAAATGAGAGGAGACCGCAAACTACTAATATCATAAATGTACAGAATATTTTATTGTGTGTAAAATACACAAACACCACTTGTGAAGCACGTTATTAAAACGAAGATGAATTTTTCTCCGAAAGGTTACAAACGGAGCAAAAGGTAGTTTACTCTGTGGTTTAAGCTCAAATAAAAGTAAAATTTAGATATTACGAGGGCGAGTTTGAGCCAGGGACAAGATAAAACGTTATATTATACACACGCTTAAACCTAAAGTTTCTCTCTTACTTTCTCTCAATATTTGTGTAAGGGAGGAATGTCTGACTTGACGGACGATTAAATTTAATTTGAATAATTTATCTTTTTCTGTTGCCCTATCCCCCTTTGTTCTCCTTTTGGTGTGTAATGGAAGAGGCCAGATTTTGAAAGAAGAGTCAAGAGAAAAGGGCAGAGGCACGGGGGAATGTTACAAAATACTTTTTCTCGTGAAATATTCCTTTTCATGTTTTTTGAACTCACAGAGTCAGACTGAGGGAGAGAAAGCAAAGAGTAGTGGAGTGTGACTCTTTTAAATCTAAATTCTTTTTATTTTCCTCCTCCTTTTTTACAAAACTGTTTGGAAAAGTTGGAGCTCAGCTAAAAAAAATCCCTGTAGAAATGAAATAGATAGGGCAGGGAGTGTTATTCCTATTCAGTTTCCGGTCATGTAAACAGATTTTCCCCTGCAAGAGTTTTCTCCCTTTGTACTGAAAAGTCCGGACGTGAGCTCAGCTCACATTACAATTTTTAAAAACTACCGCTCAACTGATTGTGACTGAGGGGGTTGAGTTGGAACATCATCTCCAGTATCACAGACACAAACAATGAAAGAAGGCATTACATTGAGATTTATATTGTATTTTAGTATTATCAAATTTCAAAACCCTTTTGTTCATGATTAAACCGGAAGGGATGATTTTGTCTGTGGGAAGACTCGTGCAAAAAATTGAGCCGCAAGCGACATCCAGTCAAACAAAACTATTTAAAGTAATAATGTATACAAGTTTTACACTCAGACTCTTTACCCATTTCAACAAGTTAGTCCGGTCTCTGGAATGCAGAGTTACTGCAGTGTGGAAGAATAGTACTAGACACAAATATTTCATCCAGTGCATGTTTTGAAAAAAAAATTCTTTTGACCATTTCCTCCTTCCACTTTCCTTCCTCTGTAAACTTTTCTCATGCAAACTTTCCTTCAGTGTAACCACTTTTCGAAAATAGGAAGGGCCAACTCCTCTCTTCAAAAAAGAGAAAAAAAATCCAGGGACCATGACAGCTAATAATAAGACAAGTAAAAAAAGACTTTTCACAATCCTAGAAAAAAGTTGAGTCAAGAGAAAGGAGGGACGAGATGAAAGAACCGACATTTGAGTCGGGAACGAAAGGAAACCAAATCAAAGGCGAAGGAAGGAGAAGATCAGATCAGCCAAAAAAGCGAAATAGAGTAAAGTAAAGTAAAAGTAAAAGAAGATAAAATGCAATTTTGTCATGTATCTTCTCTCTCTTTTGAAAAAATACGTGCATTCCCGCTTCCCTCTCCTCCCTTCCTTCACACACCAAATATAATTCTTTACAGGAGAAAAGTTGTAAAGACGTCGGAGACAAAACACAAACTTGTAGGGAGTAGGGAGTAGAAATTGTACACTACAGTTCAGTACAAAAAGAGAAAGTGAAAGTGTTTGTGTGTGTGATGGGGATAAAATTCATGTGAAAATTTGTCAGACTGGGATCCACCTCGTACTGCGTGTCAAGGACTGGGGAGAAAGAAGAGGGACAGAGGCAGAGGAAGAACTTGAGCATCTCAGCCACAGTCAGTGTCAGTCTCGGAAGGATGAAAGCGGAAAGAGGAAGAAAATAAGTTTTGGGGGAGACAGGAAGGTAAAAAGTGAAAGAACGGAGAGAAAGTAGAAGAGAAAGAGGAGGAGTGCTCAGGACTGCTTATGCTTATGTTTTGGGATGGGATGGTTAGCGGCGATGGAAGGTATACATAGACGAGTATAGAGCTCAAAAGTACTGAACCATAGCATGAGTATGATGTATTGAGACAACATTTACTCACTCTTAGCCTGGACTGAAGAGTTTCCGGTTTCTCTCTCTCCCTCTCTCTTGTTCTTCCTGGACTTTTCTTGGAGCTGACTGAGATTTTTATATTCGTGCAGGAAGAGGAGATGAGGGGATGGGTGGAGAGAAAAAGTGTCATAAGGTAGAGTGCATTCCGAGGAGAAGATACATTTTGATAAGCTTTCCCTGCCCTCCCTCCCAAGAATTATATAAATATCCATGCGTCGGTTATGTTATCTGTGTCGGTGCGCCATGTGTGTGTGTGTGTATTTATGCTGTGTGGGTAGAGTGGTGAGTTTTCTAAATAGGAGGGGAAAAAAGACTTTTCGTCTTGTGGCTACTTGAAATGGAGTGAGTGGTGAGGCGTGAATGGAGATTGGTGGTGGAAAATAACATAATATAATGTATAGAAATGTGTGGAGTGTATTTCTCATCATCAGGCCATTCTTCCACATGTGTGAGTTGTAACGCGATGGGAATCTTGATACAATTTCCTCCTTACTCGTACTATGTACACAAAAAATAACACAGACAACATACATACACATTAGACACACAGGAGAGACAGGGAGGAAGAGAGTAGGAGGAAAAAGAGTAGATATTCCAATCTTTGGAATTCCTCCTCCTTCTCAGAATTTGTGCCCACAATATTGTCCGAAATGTGTCCAAAAAGGGTGTATATGACATGACATTACATTGTCCTCGACTCCCCAGTTTTTTCCCTTGAATTCTCTCTCTCTTCTTAGAGTAGAAAATACTTTTTCTAGAGGGAATACATAAGTTTGAGCGTACATGTGTAAGAGGATTAGAAAAAAAATTAGGTTGGAGTGTGGGAAAGTAGAGTCAACCAAGAAATATTTTTTACGGGTGGGAACAATCTTACACACTTTCACTCATACTCGTAGGGCTCTGGACAGAAATTCTATGGAGATATTATATAATGTGGGCGAAAAGGAAAATTCCTTTTATGCTCCTTTGGAAAAAAGCAATGTGGATTTTTTTCAGCTAGAAAAAAATTCTGAATTTACAAGTTTAAATCAAAATTTTGTAGAGAATTTCTCCAAGAGAAAATAAATTCACAATTTTTTTCGCTTCATTCTAAATTTATTTCATTTTTAAAGAAAGTTTTTGTTTGGCTGCTAAGATATCGTGAGTGAAAGTAAGGAAAGATATCCAGAAAAGTGTTTGGGATTTTCAAAATTTGTATGTTTTCAGAAAAAGTTTGTGAGGTAAATATTTGGTTTACACTGGTTTTTTCGCGTTTCCTACTCTTTTTCTTCCCTATACAAAGAATAATTAAATTTTTCTTCTCCAACTTTCCCTGACGACACACACACACTTGATTGAGTGTACACTGTAGTTTTTGCATTGACACATGATGGAGAGACAAAAGAGAGAAGACTATCAAACTCAGAATGAGAGTGAAAGTTGTTACAATATTATGCTCCAAGTCTTCTCACATGGATGGCTCGTGTCTTTTGCTATTGTTCAATCTCGCTATTCTCATCGTCCTCACAAAGAGGTTGTCCTTCTGGAAAAAGAATATGGTGTCCGGATGGTAGTGGCCAGGCTTTACAAACTTGGGAAAATATGGGAGACAAACTTGAGAGGAGAAAGAAGAATTGAGGGGAAAAATAAAGAAGCCCCTCCGGTTCTCAGGAAATCAAAAATGACAAACTCTTTTCTTCTGCTCTCTTGCAGAAGGTCATAAATTCCAAAGTCAGGATAGAGCAGGAGCAGTCAAATATTGACAAATACAGAATTGATTACCATTAGCAGCCCAACTCTCTCTCCCCGGGACTTGATAATCTAGTCAATTCTCGGATGAATGGACGGAGAGGAGGGGAATATTTTTCATCACTTTTATAAATGGAGTATAAATGAGAGAGAGAGAAATAAAGAGGGGTGTGTATGAATAGAGAGGAGGAGACAAGGCAGTCCAGTGATTTATCATAGGAAAAAAAACATACTATTTAGTGGGCAAATTGTGCTCCCACTCTGAGTGTGTTATGTAAGGGTGGATTGCGTTGTGAAATATTTCTCGAGTGATGAGCAGAACGTATTGCAATTCATATGGAATATTGCTCCAGTAAAAATCATCGTCAGAACATTAGTGTAATAGAGAGAAAGGACAGATAATGGAGAGTGGATTGTAGAAGAGGAGAGAGAGAGGCTTTTTTATGATGAGGCCTTCTTTCAACATCTTTTTCCCGATCCTCTCCCAGCTTTCTTTCTCCTTCTCTCTCGACAGTATTTCGAGCATACATTGATATTTCCCCACAGATACAAACACACAAAGGGAAACCAAAGGGCAAAGAGAGAAAGAAGCCATAAGGGAAAGGTAAAATAAATACACAAAAAATGTGAAAGTATTATGTCGTATTTGGTGGAGAAAGTTGAATACTATTAGGAGATTTGATTCCCTCTTTCTATTTTTATGGATATTAGGTATATTGATAGATATGGAAACAGGAGTAGAAAATAAATCCATGGTATTACGTATAGAGATGTGGAAATGATAATGTGTACATTAAGGAGTGTGCGTTTTTTCCTGGCCCCCCAACAGAGTTTCTTGTTCCAAATCATTTATGTGTGTAGATAATACATGCGGAGTGCTCTTTCCTACACAAGGGTCATTAATGGGAGCTTGTTAATTAATAGGATTCAAAGAGTTTATGATGGAAATCTTTAGCAAATTTTAGGAACACTTTTGTTTTCAATTAACTAGTGATATGAGCTTTGTATGAAGTCATCAGATTGTCTTGTGTAATAATCGTAAAATTATGTTTGTCTAACAATACACTTTAACATAAAATTTTATTTTTATACTTGGTAATGAAATAAACCGTTTATCTCAGACTGTCATTACAAATTCGATCGAAATTTTACTTTCATTACATAAGAATGTCTTATATAATCTAAAAATACAGTGAAGCTGGTAGTATGTAATAGCATGGAGAAAGTTTCCATTGATTTCAACTCACGATCATTTTTGCCCAGATTAAAATAATAACTTTACGAATAGTCCTAACCATCATGAACTGTGCAATTTGTGCAAAAAATGTTTTAAATTTGTCTTCCTCTCTTTTATTCAAATCACCAGTTTCTAGGAAAAGGAGAGAGCGAGAGAGTTGTTTAATTTCTTTTCTATTCACAAAAACTTTTACCTAAGAGTTCCTTCCCGTTGCTACTTTCCCGGTTCAGAGTCTAATTAAATTAATTTTTTTTCTTCTCTATTCTCTGCAACCTTGGTAAAAAACCACGGAGTGTCCCTATTACAGTATCTTTACATAAAAGAGGAGGGGAAGAGGAAAGAGAAGGGAAGGAAGTGGAGAATGGAGAATAAAAAAATACTTGTCTCTCTAGGAAACAATACAGGACATAATTGGCTCTTACGTTCATCAGTAGTACATTTGTCCCAAACTTTCTTCTCCGCTGATATACATCCTGACTCCTATGTATAGAGAGTCTGATTAGGAAGGAGGAGGAGGAGAAAGAGCACTTGATGAAAGAGTCGGAGGATACGTTGATGCCTTAATTGAAATACTTTTCCTTCTCTCTTCTCCTCTTTCTCCTGTTTTCTTCTACCTTGTCCTTGAACCAACAAACAAGATCAGATAAAGATTTACGCTGTACAGTATATACATACATATATATGTATATTTGTGTGTGTGTGTAATATTCTTTGCCCCCCTCATAGGTGAACTCTATTAGTTCTGGTCTGTCTCTTCATCCTTGGAAATTTCCCAAGTTGCTTGTTCAAAGTCAAAAGAGACAGGGCATTACAGTTTCATATCCCATATAAAGTCCTTCCCTATTGTGCACACACACATAAACCAGGATGATGAGGTCGAATCTCGAAGGATCTCGATATCCTTCTCACCACCGACACACACATACACACACAACAGCCAAAGAGAAAAGAAGGAGAAAACCAAAAAGCTTGGTCATAATCATCATTTCCTTTTCATCTACTGCATTAATGAAGTCGACTTGCAAAACTTTGACAAACTTTCTTTCTATTCCTTTCTCTCTCCCTTTCATCTAAATTGAGGGTCATGTCAACTGTGAGAAAAGGTTATCTCACTCCGGGATCGACCCCCCGGGCTATTGTATGGATGTCCTCTTTTCCCCCAAATGTGTACGTGATTTATCCTTGGGAAGGAAATATTTTTAGTATAAATTTTTTTCGAAGCATTTAAACCACCATTTAAACTTGAATGCTTATTGGGAAAGTAAAGTGAAAGTGGGAAGTGGGTCAAAGACCCAAATCCATGAACAAGCACACACACGCAGAGAGAGAGAGAGAGCAAGACACGGTTCAAAGGAATATCGAAGAACTTTGGTAATTTCAAGATTTTGAAGTTTTTCCTAAATTTGCACCGTCAGCTAAAAATCAACTTTTTCTTGGTGAAAGTGAAAAAAGATTTTTTTTTGTTCATCTTCAAACGTCATGCAAAAAAGGAAAAAGCATGGAGAAGGATGACACCTGCACAACCTCATTTTATCCTTCAGAAACACTTTGTTCGTGGACAAAGATGGAGAGAAGATTTTCACAGTTTTTTTCCTTTTCCGGAGTCATAATGGTAGGAGGGATTCCAAGGAGAAAGCATCTCAAGACAAAAAAGTCTAAGTTTGTGGATGAACTATAAAAAAAAGTCTTTTTAGGCTTTAGACTGTTACAACCTTGCACAAATCTCTTTTTTAATACCTTGTAAATTAGAATAAAGAATCCAGAGGGTTGGATTCAACACCTCTCCGTCCATTAAATTTAGTTAGAAGGGAGACACGTTTCTTTTTTACAAAACTACTTGGGTGCACAGAATTGTTATTGTTCTTTTACCCCTGAGCGTGCTGTGCTACTCACGGAGAGAGGGAAAGCTAATAGGAGGATTAAATTAAAATTTAAGTGTGTACATATTACGAAAGGGTGAGGAGAAAGTGTGTGGAATTTAATATTTCTAAAAAATGCACATCTCGTCTAGACGCATAAGTTATGCATGTAAAAGTTAAATTTCTTCATCTTAATTATGATGTACTGTTTTTTTGAGCAAAAAATTTTTTTTGTGTCCCCCTACAAGTGTCATAATTCTACTCTTTCATTTAGTCTTTTTCAAAAACTTTTTAATGTTGTCATCATCCCAGAAAGAAGCTTGTGATTTGTCAGCTGTCATTCCCCATAAAGAATGACTTGAGAAATTAGATTTTAATGTGAGAGTCATTTGTCAAAGGAAAAAGGACAAGTCTTTTGGGCTAGATTTTCAAGCATTTCAATTCTGTTTCCTTTCAAAAGGCACTTACATAAGTATGGGCCGTGTGGTCCGTAATTTTTGTGCAAAATAATATTAAAATTATATTCGTGAACTAATGATTGATGACATCATAATACTTTTTTAAACTGTGAGGTTAAAAAACTAAGCGTTTGCACAGGAGAAAGCAAACCTGGAGAATTGAAAGTTAAATGGTGAGAGTAATTGATCATTGAACTTTTCAGAAACTAGACAAAGTAACTGAGACAAAATGAATTATTCTACAAAGTGTATTTCTATATATTTTGTTAAGAAATACGGCGGAATTTCAATGGTCATCTGCTCATCTCCACGTGCTACACAAAGGTATATCAATTACGTGTGTAGATTTTTATGTGTAACAAAGTTAAAGTTTTACTATTATAAATTATCACCCATCCATACTGTCTCTACTCTTTCAACTCTGTCAACCAATTATGGAAAAAAACAATATCATTTTGTCCTCAAAAGATTTTCAAGGGGAAACGAAGTCGAGAAAATTTTTTTCGTAGGTTTGTAAAATTTTCTTTGTTTACTTTTTTGAAAAAAGTGTCAAAGAGACAAGAAAAGGAAAACGGTGAAAAAAAAGAAAAAGAGGGAAAAGAGGGAGTTTAACAATTTGTTTGACACTTTATGAAAGTGAGTGAGTGTGTCTGTGGAGAGTTTGCATACAATAAAGAAAATGTGTGCTATAATATTATGCTACATCATAAAAATTGCACTCTGTCTCTCCTTCACAACAGTTCTAGTAAGTGCTCCCTTGACTTTCTCTCTCTCCCTCTGTCAAGAGAAAAGTGAGATTGGACAAAGGAAAAAAGTAAAACGTAGGCACTTGGTACACACACTCACAATAATAATAATTTTTTATTGACAAAGTATGTTGAGAAAAAAAGAAAAACTTTAGTACAATAACAGGAGCTTTAACATAGTAGCTTTTCCATCGTCCTACAGTCATACAGTCTACAAAGCTACAGTATTGCTGTAGTAAAGTAAAAAAAGTAGTAATTTTCGAATGCACTATATGATGGGAATAAAAGAAATTCTATTTGGGCACACAAGACTGTCCACAGGAGGAGGAAAAATTGTTTATGAATTCTGAGAGACTATTGACAAGTAGAGGTGGTGGGGGGACAAGAGTTGTGACAGTTTTCATCATCAATAATGCAATCAAAAAAAGGCGCACTCTCTTCTTCTCATTCCATTCCATCGTGTGGGGAAGATTTCATCAAATTTTTAACGAATCCCCCCACATACACAAACCCTGTGAACTCTGTATATACACAACACACATACAGGGAAAAGCAAAGGTACTTTCACCAGTCTAATGGAAATTGAGGATTATTCTGTCATGAATATTGCACACTCTCTACTCTCAGTCTGTTTCGACTCGAGAAAGAAGGAGGAGAAAAGCTTCACAAGCTAACGTCTGTTTTTCTTCCACTCTCTTTCTCTAATGGATTATTATAATATGAAAACTTTTCACTTGACTCCTGTCCGACTTTGTGAAAATGAAAATTGAGACTCACTCACTCACACATACACGTACATAAACATACCAGGAAAAAAGGTGAAAAGAGTTCCAGTGGCCCTCAACTTTTCATTCTCTTAAGAGGGGAAGAGTAAAGTGGAGGAAAAGGTGGCGACTCAACTAAGCACACACTTTTCTGATGGAGTTCCTTCTTGAGCTCTCCATAAAATATTAAAAACATTTTCTTTCTGATTATCCTCCCACCGAATTATTAGAGAGGGAAATGAAGGAATGAGGGAAGAGGAGGAGGATGAAAACCTGGGATTTCCCAATTCCCCATGGACCTCTTATTCCTCCATGAATAAATACGATGGTATAGCATACCTTAGCTCTACTGCTTTACTCTTAGCTGCTTTCCTTCCGTCCTTTCCTCAGCCGTACCTTTACGATTGATAGTTGGGACGTGCGGGAAATAAAGGAGAAAATGAATAAGTCTTAGTCTACACACACAAATGTACATAGTTATACACAACCATCGTAAGGAAACGAGGGACTGGATCATCAAGGCATTGAATGGGAGACGAAAGCCTGGAGAGAGGAGAAAGTATTGGCAAAGAGAAAGCGTATTGTAAATACTCTTTTACTTTGACTCGACGGAAATGAGAGTCTGCCACTTGTTGTTGTTGTTTCTTACTGTGACTGCTATGTTGTTGTTGTCGTTGTTGTCAGCTCCTTCCTATCCATTTCCTTGGGTTGTGTGTGTGTGTTTTGTCCCCATACACAAGACTGTGGACAGAAAATCATTCTGGGTGGAACGTATTAAGCCCAAGCGCTAAACCGACTGACCCACTACTAGATAATAAAGTAACATACATACAGAGAGAGGGAATTGCATTAGTTTAGTAAAGCCTTCAACGTCATTTCCTCATAAATTTCTGGACGGTCTTAACAAAATAACCGCAAATCCTCCTCCATGGTCTTTGTCCTCTCCTCCTTCTGTACTACTCTATAGTCTACAAAAAGGGTGAAGAGTAAAAGCAGAGCTTTGACGTCACTCTGCACCACTACAGCTTCTACCCAATGTACAATACATAACACTGTGACTGTGGTCATCCCTGGTTTGTGGTACAACAAAATTTTACAAGATGATGATGATGCTAGGAACATTACGAAAAACATCGTTGCCACATTACATTGACTTTCCTCATTTTGTCTCCCTCAAACTTTGTCCTGTCCTAGCCCTTTAGTCCGTGTCTTTTGGACGGCAGGATGTGGGGAAGACAACGTGTGTGTGTCTCTCTCCAAAAAAATCCTGGTCTCTGGCCGTGATGTGATTGTTAAGTGAAACATTCATTTTTTCACTTCTCCTTACCGTGCTTCATCATTTCATGGACAAAGAGAGAGAGAGAGAAAGGAGGAGAGGGGGAGGAAGAGGGTTAAATTACACTTCGTAAATTAAATAATATAAGAGGAAACGTGTGAAGGTTCACGCGTTGACTCATACCCAGTCCAGTGTATGTGTATATTCCTGTCTGGAAGTGCAGTAATAGAATTCTGTTCCGCAGTCTTGTATGCATGTCATAGGAGTCAAAGATTAAAAATGTATGTAGACACACAAGAAGTGTGTGCCTTGACACTTTGTTAAGTGAAACTCAAGACAGAGTTCTCCAGTTGGTGGGGGGCAGGGTAGGGGACAGAAATTAGACCTTTATCTTTATCACAAACATAAAGAGAAAGTGAGAGGCGGAAGCGACGAGAGAGAGAGAGAGAGAAAGTTTGGAGAGGGAAAGCTTCTCTCTTGCTTAAATTCAACTTTAAATCTTAATCTTGTCATTGTTCCATGGAGCTTTAAAGTCTTTGCTTGTGTTTGTGTGTTTCTAGGCAACATCCTGAATAGTGTAATATAATATTCAAGTAGAAGCGGTAGAAGGGTAGTTTGTGCTGTACACAATTTATTTTTGAAATGATATTTACAAACAGTGGATGCATGTTCTCCCGGCACAGGAAACTGGCCAGTTTCTTTCACGTGTTTTAACTCCTCTTCGTTCCTTTCGACTGAGTCGCTGCGATGGATGACTTTCCGGTGTCTCTTTGTTCTTTTCCTCACTTTTACTCATAAGATTTTGAAGAGAGGATTTTTAAGAAATATTCATTTACATCCTAAGTTCGAAATGGAGATGCTTAGAAACGTAGAGCTGGTTGACATACAAATTAAATAATTAAATTTTCTCTTTCCAAAAACCTGCAAGTCCAAATTGTTGTAGAAGGGTGGACATCTTTTCTCCTGTTCTCTAATTTCACGGTGTTAAATTGTACCAATTGGAGTAGCACGAGAGAGGAGTGTGTTTGTGTCAGAGAGGGTGGAGGGGATATATTGAAAAAATTTCAAATTAGTTTCTTTTTCTCCACACTTCTCTACGTGTGGTGGAGTTGGAACTTCCTATATGTGGGTAGTACAAGACTTTACAAGATTTATAAACTTTGCAATATTCTCCTTCTTGTATACCTTCTTTGTAAAATACCGTAAAAGTTTCCGTGAAATCCCCGGTTTCAAATTACTAAAGACTAAAGGCATTCGGCAAAAGTTATTCTATCTTTGAAGTAAGATGAAATGTGCTGTTTGCCTTTGAACTTATTTTGAACCAAGGGTTGTGCTCAACTCTTTACGGTATGAGGGAAAATGGACGAACGTATCACAACTCACGAATGTAATCGGACTGAAATTCTTTGTGAAAATGCAGTTGGAATCCAGATCAGGAGGAAGTGGTATGCCTGTGAAGCCAGCGACAGTCGTAAGATTGGGTCTTTTCTACATGAAGGAACGGGAGGATTATTCTCCTTGTTATTCCACAGTGATTAGGAATTGTCCATATATAATTTCAATTTGTCTTCTTCTACCCCATTCCATCCCCGTTGTTATAATTTCTGTGTATTATCCACCAAAGTTGGGACCCTTCAGACAAATGTAAAGGAAATGCGGAGTAAAGGGAGGGATTTTGAAAAGGTTATCTCAGTGGACGGAAGGGTGGAGAGAGAAAGGACTGACAGAAGAGAAAGAAAGAGAGAGAGAGGTAAATAAGTTTGTGATAGTTGATGGGAATTTGGAATTGTAAGTGGAGCAGAAGAAAAAGGGAAAGAGGAGAAAGCAGGACTCTCCATTTTGATTCTTCTCAGACTCCTTTTTAGTCAGTTCCTTCTCTCTCTTTTTACTCATCTGCAGTCAGCCATTTTATTAGCTTTTAATTCGTTATTTGCTTCTTTGCTGTGTGTGCAATTCTCCTTCTCCCTCCCTTCTTCCCTCCTCTTGTCTTCTCAAACATTTGTAATGGTATGTTGAACATCTACCTAGTTTTTCACAAACTGTTTTCACAAACGTTGTCTTACACAAAAAGAGCACGTGCAAACGGAAGAGAAAGGAGAAAGAGGGTGCAGTATTTTACTATAGGAATTTGATGTAAAACGAGTCGTTTGATTGCATAAAACGACTTACCAGAATTACAAGGTGATTCACAACTTTTCTATTTCCAAGGACCTCAAAGCCACAGCACAAAGAAAGGTCCCAATTTTATTTTATTACCAAAATTTGAACCACTAACCACTACTGTCGACAATTATAAAATTGGTAGTTAATCCAATAATTAATTAATACTGCAAATCTTTTTTAATTAGAAACGGAATTTTCCGGAAAAGATCAGCAATAATAATCTCCCCTTTCAATGTGTGCGTAAGAAGGAAAGAGAAAGGATAACTTTTCGGACGGTGAATGAATTGGACTCAAAGTCATAAGAATGGATTGGCCCCCTTCCATACAGGCATGACAATACATTATCGTGTATTGTATTGTACACACACAACATATGTGCACAATAGTGCAGTAGTGGTGACGTTGTACTCGGGGCTTTTTTGTGGTTGCGGTTAGGCCGGAGTGCTTTGTGGTTTTCCGAAAATCTTGGGATAAAACAGGGAGAAAGTGTGATGCTCTGAAATGTTGTTCCTCTTGTTGTTGCCACTTCTTTCACAAAGTTTGCGTGATGGAGAGGGGGGGAGTGTAAATGATGAGGAAATGTAACCTTAAGGCTTATAAAAGCCTTAGCTTGTTAAATGAAATTTGACCACGAGAAAGACTCCACAGAGAATTCACCAGACTTCCACCCTTTTTCTCCATCCGTCCATGCTTTATTGTTGATGACTTTCTTCTGCTGTAGTCAGTCTCTTTCTCCACACAAAATGTATCAACTCCTTATCTTACAAGTTGAGACAGAAAGGAGGGAACGAACGTGGTTTTCTTACTTTCCTTTTTATACCAAATGAGTTTGTGTTGAGTTTTCCACTTCCCAATCCCAATGAATGCATTCTATTGAAATGAGAGGAATGAAGAAGTTAGTATTTTTGCATTTCCTTGCATTTTTATTATGCAACATTCAGTGTGGATTATACAAGTGCAGGATAAAAATCTCAACTTTTTTTTATTCAAATTTGACAGACTTCATGAAAACGTGTCCAATTTATGCACTCCAATTCATCATCATTGATTTTCCGAAGAACTCCTTTCACCTGCATTTCAATCATACTCAAACAGCAACAAATCACACTGAAAGCGAAATGATTTCCTCACCTTGTCCATGACCTACTCCTAGTAGAATGGATCACTCATTTTATTTCTTCATTAGTTTAGTATTTCGTCAATACACTTCCCTCTTAGTCAATTCCTCAATAAAAAAACTCATTTTAACTTTCACCAAACACTTTCCCTAATTTTCATCTAATATTTCACATCAATCATTTTTGAGTGGTCTCTTTATTATACTCTGCCAGCTGCAGTCGTGCCCTTTATATTTTTACAAATTCTTTCAATTTGTGACCATTTTCATTTCGTAAAAACGAATTTGACACATCCCTCAACCTTTCATATTTGCTAGTACTCATCATCAGAGAAGAATTATCATGGAGTGAAAGCCAGCTTTCACTTATTCCCCCTTCTGTCACTTGTATCCGGACGGAAGCAGAAAAGCCACACAAATACTTTCAAATGGAATTTAATAGTCACTATACATTCTTCAATCGAGGAAAAGTGGCTAATGCTTTCAAGGAGGAGAAAATCTAAGAGTGTTCTTTACTAAATAGAAACTAAAAACAGGATCTGTTTGGTCCCCCCAGCCTCCCCTCATCAATGTCCCTTTTTATTGTCTTCCTTTTTATCGTAATTATCACCCTTTGCTACTGTAAGCCAGCCAAATTGGCTCCCTCCCCCTCACTCTCCGTTCACATGAAATGTTTACTCAAAATAATTATTGTACATTGTTTTTTTGTGAGTTAGAAGCAAGGAAAAGATATTGAATTAAGGGAAGGAGAGAGAAGAAAGGAGTAAGACGAGCTGACAGTTCCAGGCTTAATTGCCATTTTTGTTCCTCCCCATTTTTATTTGCACAATAAAAGGGAGAGAGCGGGAGGGAGTTGGAGTTGGAGTAAAGTAAAATAATTGTGGAATGGAAGAGGGAGAGAAAAAAAGGATCTTTGATGGCTCCTCCATTAATGGTCGTAGGGGAATATTACACAGGCCGTTTATGGAGGAAGTAGGAGTGAGGGAAAAGCACACACATGGGTTGGAAGAGAGAGAGCCAGATGCTTCACACACACACGTCCACACCACACAGTTTTCTGAAGGGGGACAAGGGAAACAAGGGAAAAAGAGAAACGGGGAGGGTGGAGGAATTATTGAAAGAGATGCTGCTGTGGAAATAGCCTCAAGTGCACTCTTGAATGTAGAAATTATTTTGTATGACGTACAAGAGTGGATTCCTTTTGAATCACCACTACAGTCTCCCTAACTCAGCCTTCCTTAGCCAAAGCTTTCCCTTCCATCAACCAACCAAAGCAACACACTTTCTCCACACACTTAATGTAATAATAATTTAAGCTTGGTTATGAGAGTAGTTGAAGACAAGAAAAAAGAAGTGCAAAAAATGAACCGTTCTCTTTATCTTATGTTGTTCTTTGTGTGATGAGTACAGAAGAAAGAAAAGAAAGATAAAAGGAGAAAAAGAAACAACATGTTTCTTGTCTTTACGACTTTCATTTCTTTCGTTTTTTTCTCATTCTTCCTTCTTGGCTTCAGATAAAAAAGAATGAACGTTTGGTGGTGTCATTTTTTGTGGTTAGCCTAAAAAAGTTGTGGGGCTATTAAAATTTGGGGGTGAGGAGGCGGGAAAGAAAGATTTGAATAAACCGACCTTTTAATAAAACCAGGAAGAAAAGAGAAACGACTACAAACTAGAAAAGGGGAAAGGATGGGGGCGTTTGAGAAAACATTTTTTTGAGTGTTTTCTTGTCACGAATAAAGAACTCAGGAATTGAGAGAAATCAATGTCAATAGTTTTTCAAATGGAATTTGTCAATAAATTGATATCAGTGGGTGGTGTTCTGTCTGCTATTCCCTGCCTTTCACTCCTACACTTTTACTCCTACTTTCACTGGGAGATAAATATGGTAGAAATGTGAATTTGTGATTGTATCTAAAAGGTTTTTAGTTTATGAATCGATTCTCCCTTTCTAAAATCAAACAGACGAGTAAGTACATCAAGGTTACATTGTGAATGCTTGGAAGGCTCCAAATAATAGAGATTTTGATGGAATGGACTTTCCCTGTGTTTGACAGTGTCGTCGTCGAGTCAGGATGAAATGTGTGTGGATGTGCCGTTTCGTTTCGTTGGCGGAGATGGGGCAGGCAAGCTGGCAATGCAGATCAAAATGAAGAGTTGAGATCCGAGTGCTTTCACTTGTATTCTCTCCTCCACTCTGTGCTTTCACTCTGTGCCAGTGTAGTGTGGTAGTGTAGTATGGTGTATAGTGGCACAGTCATCAGTCTGTGTATGTGGAGACAGCGGCAGTCTTCCGGGATTGACAATAGGAATGTGAAGAAAGGATGGGATAAGGGCTCAGTCTGTTGGCACAGTCAACTTTTTCCTCACACATACACAGACAGAAGGAGAGCGTCTGAAAATGATTTTATATGAAGTTTTGTACATGATACACAAAATCCCGAGTACTTTCTCTCTCCCTCTTTCTCTATGCAGTTCCCTCCGACACACACGCACACACATGTACTACAGCTTTTCTCATTATCTTTCCATTTTGTTGACATATTACAATTTTTGACACAAATTCCTTGTTATCCACAAGGTGCCCTTGAGCTGTGGACCTGAATCCTCCTTTCCTCTTCCATAAATTTTCTTTTGAAAATCATATATCCCCAACCCCTAACCTCGTCTTGAACTACATTCATAGTATACTCTGAAAAATGTTAAACAAGGCAGAAGGGGAAGGAAAGACGTGAGACTCATCTCAATTGACTTTCCCAGTTGGTTTTCTTTCCCTTCTCTGGTTCAAATAAAAAAAAAGGGAATCCAAAGTAAAAAATGACAAAATCAAATTCCATTCACCACTTTTCACAACTCACCAGGATAGGATGAGTCAGCATAAGGTACTTTGATGATCAAAGTTTGATCTGTACAACCAGGCAGGCCTCAAGTTAATACTACATTGATATTCTGAAGTGGATACGTAGAAGAGAAAGAGAGGGAGAGAGAGAAAGATGAGTGTTCAAAGGAATGACTCCATTCCACATTATTTTTAACATATTATAAAAAATTAAAATTTATAACCCATCTGAAATGAAAATGATAGCATTGTGACTAACCACTCCATTAACTTCATCCTGGTTAATGAGAGAGAAGGAGAGAGAAAGTGAAAGAGCACTAAAATCTCTCAAGCCATTATTCCGAAATTTCAATTTATTTCAAGAACTTTCGTCATCCCCCTTTCCTCTGAGACCATTTTGTTTTGACATTTCCCACAGTCAAAGTACATTTTGAGTTGAGTCAAAAGGGAACGTTTGCTTTTGGCATGGCCAGAAAATCCAATCGAGAGAGTGCAATAGAGAGAAAGAGAGAGAGATTTCTCTTTAGAGAATGAAAGAATCATTTCCAGTTTCCTTTGAAGGTGTAGTCCTAAGGAGAAGAAGAAAGAGGATGACTAGTGGTAATGATGCACTGCCATACTTTCAGAGAGAGGAGAATTTTAATGGGCTGCACTGGATCCGTCACGGATATCATCATGATGACATGCATGAAGGGGTCAAAATTGCGAATCGTCCAAATTGGAATCTAAACTGGCTCTCTGTGTAGACTTTGTGTGTGTGTGTGTGTGTGTGTGGAAAGGACATGGCCTTGTGGTTTCTTGTATTGACAGCACATTCATATTGTTTAATGACTACATGACATCAAACCGTCCATGTAATACCGTGTCAACTATAAATAGAACCTCTCTAGTTATCCCTTTTCTTCAAAATGTCTCCCATAGACAAACTTTTGTGTCAAATCAAATGAGTTTTGGGTATTTAAAACTCATCACAATTATTTTCGCTCACATTTAAACTTCACAAGAACTCCGTTCTTTAGTGTGATGAAAGAAAGTGTAGGTGTACAATTTACAAAATTGTTTACTTTCAATGTAATTACATTCTGTGATAAGGTTTACTAATCACGATCAGGAGTACTTTTCAAGTCATTAACAGTTTACAAAAAATTATATTATAACAGCCTTTAAATTTGAAAATAAGATTTGACATTTACTTTCACCGAGGCACAAGAAAAAGCAGCCAAAAACTAGATAGGAAGTTTCATTGGAAATGTTTTTTGCATCGTAGGAGTTTGTCATTTTCTCCCAATAGAAAATACGGTATCTCAATGATGAAATTTATCTGCTGGTTTAAAAAATAGTAGACTGTAAACGCTAAATCATCTCAGGCAGTCTCTATCTAATGCTCGTCGAGTCGAATCGTTTGGCTTTGAACGAGACTCTTATTTTTCTTACTTTGACACTTTTCCCACTTCTTGATATCCCACTTCCAGTTCCAGTTCCTCAGGGTCTTTTGGCTTTCCCTTTGACAATGTTTTCCCCTCTCTTTCCCTCACACTTTCTCTCACTCTCTCTTTCTCTCACTTTCTGGAAGTCACAGAGGGAGACCAAGTGACGATAATGGTCATCATCACGATAGAGGAAGGGAGGATGGTGTCCAACCAGGCAATAAAATGAGCATGGGACACTTAGATAGACTCCACTCTTACTTTCTTTCTCATGGTCCGTTGAACATGCCCTGATTTCTACAAAAAAAATTTCACTCTACACAAGGTCAGTAGTTGGACGAGTGAAAAGGAAACGGAGGAGTAATATTGGAAGAAGGAGGAAGCAGGAAGTCAAAATCCTTTTCAATTTCCAGCTGCTCCAGGACGAGTTTGAGAAGAAAGGAAGAAAAGTTTTAGGATATAAAAATAACTGGACAAATCATTACTTTGTACAGTCCAGTCCGTTTATTCCTCGCAATACGTTAAGCTTATTATAAAAATATTATATACAATATGGAACATTTTTGTGTAGGATTTGGCTTTTCCCCAGTTTCTCCCTCTCCTTATTGATACACTCTGCTAATGTTTGTTGTACAGCAATGTACGAATCCTCTTAAATTTCCTCCAAAAAAATATATTACTTATTAATGGACAAACTCAACGTTTGTCCAAAAACATTTTTGGGGAAAACGAAGAAGAATCAGTAATCCTTTTTATGGAAGGATTGGCTGGAGAAAGAAAAAGATGAAGAGGGACAGGAGGGGGAGAGAAAACTAATCTTTGATAAATCTCAAGATTATTTCATATCCATGATACAGAATGTGAATGGACATAATAAGGTACTAAATTAGAGGGATGTGCTAAGAGAGAGAAAGAAAAGAGAGGAAGAAAAGCATTCTCAAAATTAATTATGAGTCTCAACATGTCGTCTGTGTAGACATTCACAGAGTTAAAATTTTCCTCAATTTTTATTTCTATGAGAAAATTAGTACAGTACATCACACTTGATAAAATCTGAGAGAGAGAGAGAGTGAGTCATCTTCATGCCGCGTATTATCATTAATAAATATACACGTTTTTTTAAAATTGTCGGCAAATTCCAGCATGAAAGAATTTTATGGTGGATTTACATTCACAAATATATAAAGTAAGTGGAGGAAGAGGAGAGAAATAGAGTTAGGGAATTCATTAACATGCTTTCCCCACGTTTCGTCGTAATCCTCACATTTGTGGTCAGTGGACTGAGTGTGTGTGAGTGAGTGTGTGGTAATAGTTTATGATGGTGAAAGCTTTCTCTTTCATCCCTCTTCATTCCTCATCCAATATCACATGATGGAGATAATGTGGAGTAATGTAAAAAATACATGAAAAGAAAATAATTAGTCACAGCAGCAGTAGCAACATCATTCAGTCGTCTTTCATTTCTATATTCGATCTCCATAGCCTTCCGTATATTGAAACAATATATGATGTATTTATGTGTGTAGATAAACACAGAGAAAGGATTCGGTAAAAGGAAAGAAAAAAAATGAGAGAGTTCAACTGAGCGTGAGAAAAGTCATACAATTCACAGACATTTGGAAGGGATGAGGTAGGAAGGAATGTCACAATATTAAAAGAGGACTTGTATCCTTGTATTAAAAGCCTTTCCATTTCTCTCTCTCTCTCACTCTGTCTTTCACTCTCCATCCCGGTGCTCTTATGTATGCGTGTCTGTTCGCATTTTAAGTATTTCCCTGTTCCATAGCTTACAAATTGTACAAGAGACTCGAGAGGAACTCTTTCCTTGTAGTCCTCATAGAAAAAAATTCCACTGTGTGCATTTTCTCTTTCCCACTTTCTCTCCCTCTCCTCTCTTATGTGTGTGTGTGTGTATTTGTGTGGGTGAATGTTTTTCCCATTGTCTCCTGACTCTTACAATCCCGTGATTTTGAATATCTCTCACATTCTTTGATGGATCCTTGAGGGGGAAGGAATGGGACTGTGTGGAGGACTCTCTCATCTTCCCATGTGTAATACACTCCACGCTTACACTTACATTTGCACACACAAAGGAACGACAAATGTCTGCATCGATAATTTACTCTCATGAGATCTCATCACATAAACACAAACACGACTCATCCTTGTACGTGTGTCATTTGCATAGTTCCGACTCTTTCCCCTTTTGTTTTGTGTGAAAGACGACATTGGAGTGAAACATTCTCTCTGATTTCATCCAACAGACTTTCCTCCTTCTCCAATCATTTTTACACTCCTAATTCAGGGATCACACTAAACTGACGTCAAAGACTTTACAGTTTCATTATTTTGAATGGCGTGTGTGTACTTGGGGTAGGGTGTGACAGGTGCTGAGATGAATTATGAATTTTATGTTGATGGAGTTAATGAGATTTACGAAGAAGGAGGAGTGACAATTGTTGCCGGATTCTAAATAGACGTCACTACACAATTCCGGGGTGGTTGTGTCTGTACCCCGCTTGTGTGTACAGGAAGAAATTGTACAATGGAATTTACATCAAACACACTGGGTACCCATCTGCACGATTTTCTGTGCGTAGTGTGTGAAAGGCTACCTGTAAAAGGCTAAACTTTAAGCTGAGCCATCACTCCCCTTGACATGTTCTAATAAGAAATCTTGGCTGGTGTGCTTCACTCTGATTGTCAATCTCTTTTGTTCTGTTTTCTAGACTTTTTGAGACTCATCCAGACGTCAAAGAAGTTTTCATGCCGTTCAATGGGATTAGAGTGGAGGAGGTAATTTACAATCTTTTGGTACTTTAGAATATGTTTTTGACAATTTATATTTGTACATGTCTACTACATAAGTGTACCATATACTTTTTGGTTTTTAGCTTCATCATTCTAAACAACTCCGAGCACACGCTCTCCGGTAAGTGAATCAACTTTGTCTTCCTCTTTTTTTGACAAACACCGAGAATCAGAATGGATCAAAGTGTGGGATCCAAGTGTGTGTGGACGTGGTTCAGAAAAAAATGGGATTTCTAGTTGTATTCTATTTTGAAATAGCAAAAGGAAATGCAGAAATTTTTTTCCTTTGTGGAATGGCATGGAGGGAGGATTATAGGATTTACATGCTTCTTTTGTAAATTATTTTAGCACCACATTTAATTTGTCTGATAATCAAACTCTGGTGGCAAAGAGATTTTTTTACAACTTGAGAGTGGCTGTTTGTGTCAGGTTGAATACTTTAAAATTCATTGCTTTAGTTATGTATGGTTTTAAAAATGTTTTCATAATTAAAAACAGGTGCTTGTGTAAGGTCGTCTACTTTCACTCGATTTGGCTGAAATAGGAAAATAGAAAACACCACCATTCCATAACTTGGATAAAAGTAGAGAAAAGTGTAGGGACGTAATAGTAATAGTAGTAAATGGGGGGAATCAGAAGGATCACAAACTCCCCATTAATTGAATCTTGAGTTGTTTTTCTTGGTCAAATATTGAGTTTATAAATACACAGTCTGCTATCCTATCCGACATAAACTGACTGTGGCTTGTGACAGTGAAGAGGAACGTTACATATAAATACCATGTAGGTATATAAGTCACTCATGAAGGACTCCTATAGTAGTAGTGTCATCCTTGTCAACTTAATAATGAACCTTCCTCCTTCTGTCATTCCATCCGCAGGCAAAAGTTGAGCAAATAACAGCATGTTCACATTGACAAACCCAACCAAGGTAGGCAGTAGACACACAACACGCACAACAACCTATAGAAAAGAGAGTGAAAGGAACCCATGGTATAGGCTTGTAAATATTTATATAAAAGTATAAAAGAAAACTGACAGTTTTTGTTTCATTATATGAGCAGAATAATAATATCACAGAAAGTACCTGAGGGCTATCTAGCTCTCTTTTTTCGTCCATACAATAACGTTCAGAGAAAAGTAAGGAAAATGCGGAGTCTCGCACAAAAATTGAGGAAAATACAAACACACAACCGGTATATATACAAAAATTTACTTTCTCTGACCACCTGATGCTCGTTCCATAACATATTAAATTGAGAAACGGCTGCATAAAAAAGACTTTTTCGTCTCATTTTGTCATTTAAATTGTTTCACATTTTCTTGAAATTAATTAATAAGGATTGTTAAATTTTTCGAGAGAAGGAAACTCTAGGGATAATATAATCGGACATTAGACGAATAAATCGTTTTTTCTCTCAAATAGAAGTTTATAACTTTTTAAAGAAGAAGAGAATGTCAATCCTTTTAGTCACAGTTTTAATTAATTAAAATATTTTTTCATTCTGTTACTTTGTAAAATTAGTCTTGATTACATTATTATATATTTTCAAATAAAATAATGATAATAATTGAGAATAATAATTAATGAGAATAATAATAATTATTTTTTATTTATTAAAATTATATGTTTGTTCCTCATTTTTTGTATTGTAAATCCAGTTATGGCAGAAAATTCCTGACCGATCACTTAAATATTGGCCAATTTTAGTCAATGTAGTCATTTCAGTCCTCTGGTTGTGATTCGGAAAGAGATTTCCAGTACAATTTCCATCAAAATTGTATACTTTCATTGTATTTTGATGTACCCCTCCGAATACAAACTAGACTTCTAGTTGACTTTCTCCATGAAAAAGAAAGGGAGAGGAAGAGGAGATGAAGAAGAAAGATGATGGATAATCACATCCTGTGCTTATGCTGTGTAATTTCTTCATTTTTCACAAGACTTCCTTTTCCCTTGCCAACACATTGTGGATACATAACTATAACTATACACAGTGTCTGTATGCCAAGTGCCGCCAATTTTTCATCTTTCCATTAATTTACCCGTCTGCACACCCACACATATTATATATAGACAAGGGGAAGATACACAGTCAGATAAGATTCTTCCTCATAACTTTCTTCCTGCCAAATCTAGACGTGAATATCAATTGATGACAAAAGAAAAAGAAAGATGAGATTCCATACCCATGTATTTTATAAGGGATGTATCTGTGTCTGTGTATTCTCACCACTTTCTCTTTTTTGTACAGGGTGATGGCATTTGTTCAGAAAGCTGTGGCTCGGTTGGATGAGAAAGAGAAATTGGACAAGTTACTGGAGGAATTGGGGAAAGCTCACTACTACTATGGTGCACCTAAGAAGTACATTGACGTAAGTAACTATTGAATTTTGAATTCTCTTTGTTAGATATCGTATTAAAAAATGTATCCACATTTTTTTTCGTGTTTTCTATAGTAAAGACATTTTAATATTTAATTAAAATCTTTTGTGTTGTGATTACACTTGAGGGGAAATTAATAGCTACTAAAGTAGATTTGATGAGGAAATGTTGATGATGAATTTTTTGATGGATGAACTATTGGCTTGGAAGAAGAGTTTTCTTCAAAGATTGACTATGTATATGTGGATAATAGTCGTTCCACAATCAAATCAAAAGACCTCCTTGAGGAGTGCTGAAAGAAGGAATAACTAATACACACAGAGAGAAAGAGAGTGAAAGTCAAGAGGAGCATAATAAGCTTCTACTTGACTCCAAAGGACGAGGAACAATGAGAAGAGTGTTGAATACCAGAGGGAAGACAATGGTCTTCTGTCTACACCGTTTGTTCTTCCCCAATCTAAATTGATGCCCAGTTTTTGAGCTAACCCACGACGGCTAATACATGTCTGCATGTACATACCTAGTAATACGTACTGTAATACTGTACTGTGTATAATGTTCTACGAAACACACCTACAGTATACACGTACACCGTAAAGGTTCAATTTGTACCTCTTCTTTAAATAACTTAAACATCATGACTTTCACCCTTGTGACCTTTTACGCTAACTGCCCTTTTACAATTTAGTTTAAGTTGACAGTCGTGAGGTTGCCGTAAATTAAATGCTTTTGTAGAAAACTGTGTGTTCAAGTCAGGCTGTAAAAAATTAGGAACAATCTGAAGGGGGTCCATTTTTAGTTTTTACGGGTATACAGTGTAGTACTGAAGAGAATAAGAGAGTCATTTAGACTGTGAACCTTCATTGAGAGAGTAGAGGAGGGGGAGATTTGATAACAATAAGCCGCAGTGGCCAATACATAGACATTGACAGAAATAAGATGAAGTCTCGATTCTCCTCTCTCACTCTTATAAACTTTGGAGAAAAGCATATGTACAACACTAGAATATAACTACAGATCGTAGGTACTCACTCTGCGTGTTACACATAACACAATGAAATAGATTGAGAGGAGAGAGAGAAGAATGTGAGTGTGTGTGTAAGGCGGATATGCCGATAAGTATAATGACTTGAACAGTTCCGAGTGTTTCAAACTTAATCGAATCGTGCCGAAGTGTTGTAAATTGTGATCAATGGTTATCACAGTCGACAGTTCTTTGAGAACCTCTTTAGTCGGCTCTCCTCCTCCTTCATAGAATTTCATATTAGGTTGCGATATTATACTTTCACCAGGTATAGTATGTACACTATGTATTAGTGTTCAGATGGGGTGAACCAATATAAACTACATCACAGAGGATACATTCTACATGTACAGCTAAAGTCACGTTAAAAGTTTCGAAATCAATATATAACTGTTCAGAATAGTATTGGGGTATAAGGATCCTCCTCCTTTCTTCCTCCTTTCATCTAACCATTTACATTTATGTAGAAAGTCGTGAGAGGAATATGGAATTGAATAGATTTGCATGTACTAATGCATTATGAATAGAGGGAGAGAGAGAGGGGGGAACGAGAGTCAAGAATAAAATACAAATACTCTTACCTGCACTTGGAAGCTCCCCCTCCTTCCCAATACACACACACACGCAACAACAACATTCAGATATACATTTAAATATTTCAAGTCCATTCAATTGTACATGAGTAAATAAAAGGAGAAGAAGGAGTCATGGAGGTTCCAAACTCAATCCCCTACAAAAAATCGAAAAAATAGGATGGCTAAGCCAAAGATAAACTTCGAAAGTGATGATGTACTTGGAGGAGGAGATGGAGGAGAATGGGGAAAAAAGTGAAATCATTTTAATCTTTTTTTTATTTCTCTTCAAGAGAGTAGCGTACAGAGAGGAAGTCAGAGAAAAGTGTGTACACTGTATATATTTCTGGGACAATTTTGACTACTCAAAGTGCGTACTTGAGAAACATATCATTAGAAGTAGAAATATGTAGACTGTTGAATGTGTACATAAACTGGGATTATTTTTTTTACTCCCGGCAATAAATCGATACACATGTAATGTAGGAATTTTATGTATTCCAATGCACTATTGCACAATACAAGGGGATGTGTGTGTGGATCCAATTTCTCATCCCATCCCATCCAGTGTTGTTATTTTAGCGGCTTTTTCATCAAAAAGCCAAAACTCCATGCTTTTTGGCTTTTTGGCTAATTGGCTAAATGGTCTTTTGGCTAATT
>WJFB01000442.1:0-63316 GCA_009870185.1 Pygmarrhopalites habei
TAGTAACGATGGAATGGTCAATGAGGGTACCCTTCGTGGACTGACTCTCACGGCCTAGGCCATGGGATTTACCCCTCATGGCCTAGGCCACGAGATACCATAGCCCCTCCATGGCCTGGTCCCCCCATGGCCTACAACATATACACATTCATATTTTTTAAAGAAACAGAACACACTTCCAACTTAGAAAGCAACCATCGGAATAAGTTGACTATTGCTACAGTTTTCCCCGACAAGTATACAAATTAAGCACGTAACAAAAATGAATATTCATAGAGACAAACCAACCAAGTAGACTCCTTCCAAACGACAATCCAGTTAATCCTACTCCCTCACTCTTTCCTATCCATTATTTTTTAGACAAAAGACAAAATGAGCTTGTTTTAACGATGACATACTTGGACATGATCATATCATAAAGGATTCGTATGAATGAACAAAAGGGCGAATCACTATTTTCAGACGCCTATTTATGTGCATTTACGAAAAATTAGTTAGATATTAAAAGAGTGTCGACTGTACACTGTAATTCCATGTATATTCTGTTCGTATTTTTAATACACGAGAAAGTAATTTAGCATCTTTGCTGGATGCTAAGTCTTACAGTGTAAAGTACTTAGTTTCACACGAGACACACCATATAAATACTAACTTTCACTTTCGGTAATAGTACATACTACATACTATTTGTTTTGCGTTTACACATACGCTACAGATCACCTACAATAATGCACACATAAAAGTGCGTAAATGTCAACACTGAACTCTGTGAGAAGTGTGTGGCTCATCGGCCAAAGGGAAGGAGACAAAATCCGAATATTATTTTATTTATAAATTTGTAATATTTTTACTACATCATTTCGTACGACCAAGATGCACACTCTCCAACTTAGTCATATCTGTCAAAGATTGGTAAGCGGTCGCTATAATGCAGATGAATGTACTCTATAGTATACGTGAACAATGGGAGTTCGAATCCCACTGAACGAAAGTTTCAAGTTGTTATAGTGCAAGTTCAAATTATCAAACTCTAAAATTCGAATCTATTCTTTTTCAATGCTAAAAAAATTAAAAAACTCTAAAGTGGAATTAGTCAATGGCTATCACACCCTTTAGGTGTGAGACAATTTCTTGAAGGCTCTGAATCCCTAATGAGCGATTTGATGATCTTTGTGAATAAGCCTTAGTAAATTTCTTTTCACTCCAGCGAAATTTAGTCGACGGAGAAAGTTGCTCCTATGCTATATAAAGCGGGAAAACACTATTCTAGCAAACGGGAGGTAAAATTTTAAATTGAAATTTTACTGATCAATTTTCAGTTTCCGGATTCAGAAACCTCTGAATCATAGTAGTTGAATGGTTCAAAAATTGTGTGCGCATAAAATTTGGTACACTTTGAAACTGATCATAACAAGATTTTTTTATGAATTGAAAATAAAATACAATTGGGCTAAAGTCATATTATTTTCGTATGCTCCACGATAGACTCATGAAAAACACTCTTTTGGGAAGACGCGGACATGTAGAATGTACACACACAAATACAACTGTCTAGAGATGAAAGAGAAAAAATATGGTTGGAGGAGCGAATAAAAAACGCCTACTTCTACCTCCACCCCGGTTTAATGATGACAAGAATTAGAGAAAGGCGAGCATGGATCTATCAATAGACTAATACGTTCGTAGGGTGGTAGTAGTAAAAAGTAGCAGTTCTCTCAGTCCAATTCACTGTTGTATTATACGGATAATAAATAAACACAATCACACAATGAAGGAGGCTGGAAAGAGCTATCATGTTGCTTCTGCTCCGTTTGCAACTTGGTATAATCAAAAATGAATAAGCACACACCATAGAATCATTTCTCATTCCACGAGACTGGATTGTGTGAAGGTGTGTGTGTGAGTGTTATGTGTAGCAAGTCCAACAGACATTTCGGAAATGAAAATGAGACACTTTTCTGCAACTGCTCCATTTTGAGAGGTAGTTCCCAAAGGCCCCATCCATACAAATAAATACACACGCGTCTCCCATTCATCTCGTTTTCTCGCTTCCCTCCTCGCACTATTCTTTTATTGTGTTATTATAAATGGATGGAAATCCAACCCTTTTCTCCACTCGTAATATTTCTTCTAAACATGAAACTTCAACTGTACTAACAACTTCTGTATTTCTCTCACTCGACATTATAAATTATAATATACAAACTTTATCTTTAACGATGCAATCTCAAATGCATGCTACTCTTCCTACTCCCCCCACACTTCCCTACAATCCTCCAATCACAAAAAGAGTCTAAAGCGTTACCCACCTCAATCATTCTGCAGGGAATTTCCCCCTTGACACACAGTATATGTTTAGACTCTAAGCTAGAGAGAAAAAGAGAAAACGTTAATGTACAACTGCTTACTAAGCAGCGCTCAGTTGTACCATACTTGAATTTAATTTTCTCTTTGTTCATCTATAAAAAACACTAGACGACTGGACAGTTGTGTGTGCCTGTGTAACAAAATGAGACCTTCAAATGTACAAAAGAATATTGAAGCAGCTTATCATGTAGGTGCATGTATGACACAAAACACATTGGCATTCAACACGCCTAAAACACTGACCACGTACACACAAATTTGACCAACATGCTATATATAAAAGGAAGGAGCCAAAAGAATACCACCCCTACCAAGACTAGCGGTCATACACAATGTTCACTACAGATTAAATTGCTTACAGAAAAAGGGAATCTGTACACAAGAGAGTCAGAGATGCACAATACAATGAACGATCATGACATCAAATCATAATCATACCATTATCCGACTCTGTTATTATGTGTGTCCCACAATTTTGAAATAACTTGGAAGAATCCCTTTGTAACAACCGTGTGTGTGTGTGTGTGTATCAAATCAACCTGTACGAATTAAATCTGACAAATAACTTGAAGGATGTAATCTCCACATACACAGTACATACACACACACACAGAATAAACGATTATATTTCTTCAACTCTCAGCTCAGAACGAGTTAAAAGGGAAAAGATGAACAGTGCTCGGGAACAAATTTAATCGGTAGAAAATAAATTATAATTTTAAATTACAGATTTGAAAAAATAGTCCTACTGTAGTTGTGGCACTGCCAACCATAATCATACAACCGGTATTGCATACAAATAATAAAGGAAATAAAATGTATATACAAGCTGCTGAGGGCTACTAATTAAATCAGTTACCTACGTGCTCAGCTACATTAAATTATTACATTCCTAACATTTAATATTCAGAGGCAATTAAACCATTCCAAGTTCTCTCTACCAACGTAGTACAATAAAAATGACTTTTTTTGCACTGTTCCAAACCATCCATTCACTGACCATGCTGTAGTATTATTACTTTTACTATTATATCTATATTCAACAATTAGATATGCACAAGGCATCTTTTTAAAATTTCATAGGTGCAGCTATAATGTAATGCAGCTATAATAAATGCAGACTAGAGCTTGAGGACTATGAGAGGGAAAAAACGGAGAGGGAGAATGAGAGCAACCAAAGGCAATGTGTAATTCGAACAAATTACAGACCGAAAAATAGAGAGAGAGAGAGTTGGAGAGAGAAAGAAGAAGTTTGATGTGTGTACGTAATCTAATGATTGTATCATCATCACTTTCATCATATCATCATCTCAAGTCAAAAGTCTCAGCTCAATTATTCCACATTATGTTCATCATCATCAAAAAACATTTTTACTGACGTTACAGGTTAGTTTGTTGGTGGGCGGTTGAAACATAAAACTACTAAAATGTACTACAAAATATAATTACTATACAAGAGTGAAGAGAGAGAGGGAATACTCTCATTTCATTGTCTAGTCCAGGGGCATTGGCATGACAAAAGATTATCCCTATCCCTAATCGTAAATACTACCTTGATTTCTTCTTCTTGATATTAAAACCAATGCACTTCTTTTATATCTCAACAAAATGTACATACTCGAGACACGTACAATAATAAAGCAACAACTGACTAAACGACTAATTTCTACTCTCCATGTTTTCTCCAACCTTTTTACTACTACAAGTTAATCGATGCTAAATGAAATGAATTTTTATGGGACAAAAACCAAATTTTTGACTCCCCTCACTTAAAGGGATTGATTGGTGATAACATAAATAAAAGAAGTAGCATGAGTTTCATCTTACGCTAATCACATGTATGAAACACATCAAAGGGAAAAGTAGTAAAAGTCGTCAACTAATTAAGTGAGAAAATTTATATTTTAATTTTTTGAAAAAGAAACTAAACAAATAAAATTCCAAAATGAGAGAGAATCAATTAATAGGGATTTTGTAAAAAAAAAAAGTCTCCCCTTTAACTCAGATTAGCCATTTACCGAAATGGTCGTCAAATTATGTGGTAAGGTAAGCGTTTAAAAGAACACATTGGGTGTGTACATTTGGTAAAAGTACATATTTACAGTAACATTTTTGTGGTTAGTCGTCACCTTAAAGCATGTAGAATGGGAAGCAGGAGGAGGAGGGAGAAGCATGAGTCTAATTAAATGCATGACTCTGCCAACTCCGCCTGTTCCTTTGCAGATAAAAAATGCGGATGATGCTCATGTTCACATTAAACTTTGAAAAAAGTAACTTGTGTACATAGACGAGCTTGAGAGGGAGAACGTGCTACGAGTATGTACACGCAAAATGAAACAAAAAAAAAATATTTTTTATAAAATGAATTAAAATGCATCCATTTATACATTGTTTAGTCAGAGACAGACACAACAGACAGAGACCGAGAGAGTCAAGAGAGACCCGTACAGGATACTTACTTATTTCGTGACACACGTCAAATTCTTGTACCTGCCATCCAAAATACTTTTGTTGATAGTGAATTTTTCTCTAATATAAAAGAATACTTGGATATTACTGCTACACACACACACACAATGACGACTGTAGACCAAGTCAAGGCTTATTAATAAATCAGATTGGTGTAGTGGGATATTTCATGGAAGAGTTAAAAAGGGGTCTCCCTTCCCTCATTATATTTTTAGTCAAGAGTCCAGGGTTAGGTTAAAAAACCACACCCAGAACTCCTGCATACCTCCTACAAGTTCCCGTTAAATCTCCTCCTCATTAGCACAGAACTTTTGGGACAAACTTGATGAAATTTCAACAATGCGTGACATAGGACTGCCACACATGGAATACGCCATAGGTAGTTCATTATCCGGTATTCCATGCCATGTAGAAGAAATATTCAAAGGGGGTAAAAATACATTTTGCAAATTATCTGAGAAAACGAGCAATTTGAGAGAGTTTCCAAGAGCAGAGCAGAACAGAACAAGGTAACCGTGCAGACAACATGGCACCCAACTCGACCATGATAGCATCGTCTCCAGTCAAATAAAATTATTTTTGTATTGCATGAGAAACCCTTCTAAATACTTTACCTAAGATTTGTTTCAGTTTTTAGCTTTCGGTAAGATAAAAAAGTCTATAATAATAATAGTAATGATAATGGTAATATCATAATATATAAAAAAAATAGTACACAAGTATATACATATGACTAGTAGTTTTAGACAGTGGCGAGATAAATCGAATCGAATTTCCTGGCACACACAATAAAATTATGTAACGCCAGCCAACCGGCTGACCTAAGAACAGAATCGATAAAAATCGTGCAAGCTCCCAACTTAAATACCTCTTTTTTACTGTTTGGCGTGTAGTCGTCGCATTGTGAGTGTGGTATGAAAACAAAAACAAAAAAAGTTTTTACTTCACCACCATCACCAACAGTGTGTGTACGTACAGAAACACAAACACATGGAGAAAGAGGGAGAGAGAGTGAGGGCAATTACAAAGATTTCGTTCGAAAGGTCTACTTTCAAACAAAATAAATCACTTCATGGACTGACATGTTATCCAGTCATACTACAACTATTAAATACTACTACTACTTTTTTGAGCAATTACCTTGCAGGTTTATGATATTCACAAAGATAATCAAATCGCTCATCAGGGACAGCGACTCGACCTAAAAAGTGACACAAAAGAAAGTCAAATAAGTTTCACAAAGTGTAGTATAGTAATTTCTTTTTTTTTTGAAAACAACAAGTACATGTGCTTTTGTGTCGTGCAAATGATCATTATTTACATGTCCCAAGATGTCATAATTTAATCCCTTGTTCACCCGAGTATTTTTGCACATATATTTGCAGGGGAAAGTTGTCAGCAAAATAAACTTACTCTCATTAGGGTCTATAGTACAAAATGGGAAGTTTTCAGCAGGGATCGCACTTTTCGTGATGACATTAAAAAAAGTTGACTTCCCGACATTCGGTAGACCAACTACACCACATTTTAAATTGGTACCTGTAGTAAAAAACAGTCAAAAGTACATTGTATGAGCAAATACTCTCTCTCGTCCCTTTACTACTTAACAAACTAGTGAGTATTACTAATAGAAAAATGTACTTAAAAGTTTATTTTCATAAAAAGTTTAACACACATACCCACACGTCCAATTAAAACTTTTTTCGCCGGTTCTTCCTTTTTTGGCCCCATGATGGATGAAATCAATAAAAAAACAACAACAAACTTTTGGAACAAAGACTTTGTCCAAGAGCTCAACTAGTACACTCGTCAGGTTCCTACGGTCTCAACTGGCTTCAAAATTTCAATTTGAAAATCAAAATATGGAAAAATTTCCAAAAAATTCAAAACCGGCACCCAAAAAAGTTGGTGCGAGGGGGCCAGCGTAGATGGCAGCTCGAGGTCGCGAAAAATTCTCTAATGAAAGTCCCATTTCACACAACACACTAAATAATTTTTCAGTTGAGGTCCAAAACTGAAAGAGATGAAATGTGTGCATGACATCCCACATTCTCCACATGATTCAATTCAGAATTCACGATCCAGACAGAGTCCACTGGACTTGTACATTCACCACAGCCTTCTTTTTTTGGGGATAATTTGTGTATATTTATGTGGAAAGGGAAGAAGCACGTACAAATCTCTCTCTCTTTCTCTCTCTCTCATCCAAAATGTGAATGGTTAGGAACTGAAGAGCAGAAAACCGCGGACGACCGTACTTTCATAATGTTATTATGGACAATAGGACACACACACAAATGTGATACCTTATTACACACTACACACACGGCTATACGACTGTGTGTGTGTGTGTGTCTGTGTGGAAGGAACATGTATTCTGGGTATACATTAGAGTATGTAGGATTGTGGTGAAAAATCATGATGGTGAAAAATATGTTAAATTACTCATAAAATTTTTACTTTATGAGCCACTGAATGAGCGTGTGTTGTGTGTGTGTCTTTTCTTGTGTACTGGGTACCATGAATGAGGGTTGGCTTTCCACAATTGAACGTAACTTTCGGAGCGAAAATAAAATGGGGAAAAATCATTCAAAAACGCCTTTTCTTCACAACACATTTTTTCCTACACAGTGAACAGTACAAGTATCTCATCCTTCATTGCCATTAATGTATTTTCCTTTTTGTCAATTCTACAGTACAAATTTCTACTCAACTCAATCCCGAACAATACAGGATACATAGTAGTTACTTGTATGGAAAGACAAAATTCTTTTCTATGAAAAAAAATCTTTCCTTTCATTTTCATCCTCCTTTTCTGTCCATTAAAAGAAATTATCAGCTTTAAAATTTTATTCGTTCCTTTATTTATACTGCTAATAGGACACACACACACTACACACATTTCTCCAGTCATTACAATTTCAGGGGTGGGAACAACAACAATCCCATTAAAAATTAGTACAGATATTCCCAGCTTGCACAAATACAAATCAATGTTTTTTATGAATACAAATGAAATTTGGGTTCATGACTTTATGAGATTTGGGAGTACATGTGTAAAAATTGATTTCTCATAAAGAGAGTCTCCAAGAAACATGTGGACACACAACAAATATTTCCAGGAGGTGACTTCAGATTCCAGACTCTGTTTCTGTTTCTGTGTGTATTAAGCCATTGTACAGGAAAAGATGGGTAGAAAAAGGAGGATTTGAATGGCAGCATATGTGAGTTTTTAATTTTTGTGTCCTCCACACAACACACAGCATAAATAAGCATACAACACACAATCTGTACACTCACAACAGCTGAAGAGTAATGCTCTGTGTACTACAAACTACAAATAAAGGTGGAAAGAGAGAGAGAGAGAAGAAGCCAGCTTAAACTTGACATGATTCGTTCCAACCCAACCTCAAAAATTTCATCTCCACCTTTTTTCGCTTTTCGCCTTTTGTAGAACACAGAAGCCATTCAAATGACCCGTGTGACCTCCCCCTCCTTCCTCCCATTTGACCGAAGTTTTTGTATGAACAGGGGGAAGTGTTCTCTCCGACCAAGCGTGCCAGAGGCTGAACACATTTTTTTCTCAATACACACGACACAGGCACACACCATGGAGGGAGAGGGAGAGGGGAGAAAAACTAAATATAGTGTCATAATTTTAAATCCACTTTATTTTCATAGAAGGAAACACAATTTAACGCTAACATGACACTCTGTAGTAAATAAATGTCAAAAAACGGAGGAGGGAGAGAGAAAATCAAACTAAATATCAAATATTACCTTTCTGTAATTTAATGCAGAATTTTCTAGTTAAGAAAAATGTGTCAATGCTTGAAAGAGAGTTAGAAATGTTGAAGATTATTATTTACAACAGTTTTCTTCATAATATAAAAAACTCTCTCTCTCTCTCTCTCAAGTATTTAGATGACCTTCCAACTTGCGTGGAAAATTTACGGTTGATGAAGATGAGCTCCGTGTTATCCTCCTCCTCCTCCTCATACTGTGTACTTAAGACGTAGTATGGAAGTCATAGGAAAGGAGGAGAGGAGAGGAATTTGAGCAGAAATTACAAGAATGAAATCCAAACAAGAAGCCACCATGGGAGGAGTGAGGATATTGTAATGCGTAATGCAGAACCGCCATTTAAAGAATAAACTACATCAAATGTGTACAAGATAAAAAAGAACACACTCGATACACACTGCATAAAGTGAGAGAGAGAGACACACACACACACACACGCACAGTACAAGACTAAAAGCAGACTAGACGACCGGAAACAGAGAACGAGAGTGAAACTGAATAAAAACAAGCAAAAAAAATGCCGGCTTCATGTTTCTTCTTCTTCTCCTTGAATGCTCGTACTCTTATTCTTATTCGTCGTTTTTGAGAATGCGGCAGGAGGAGAGGAGGAGGAGGAGGAGGAGGAGAGGGAGACGACAATATTATTATATGTGGTGGTGGTTGTGCACAACACTCTGTCTCTTCTTTCAAAAAAATGAACGCTTGCATTAATAAGAATAGCTTCTCTTCTCTTCTCTCTCCATCCACAAACACACACACACGTAGAAACCTTCTATTTTCAAAGGCACTTCCACTTACACGTGCTACATCCATTTTTTCCCTTGCAATGACAACTGTGTTGTGTGTGTGTTGTGTGCCATGTTTGGAACGCCTTGGAAAGGGAAAAGGATCCAATAGAACTGACAACTTGTCCAAAAAGACAAAATCGCAAATGCATATCTTCCTCCTCTCTCTCTTTCCATATTCATCTAACTTGTCTTCTACTACTACAACACACACCACACACACACACATTTTACTATTGAGAGAGTGGTAACAAAAGCATGGGACACGGATTTTTATGTGGGTCTCTCTTTTCTCCTCTTGTGTGTGTGTGTGTGTGTGTGTGTGTGTGTGTAGTAATGACTCGCCTTGTCCTCTCTTTCTCTCTACCACTCTTTTTCCTTGCACATTGTTACACAGCTCTGTACGTGTGTGTGTGTGTGTGTGTGTGTACAAGCGCGGTCTTTCTGTGTGTGCCTCTCTCTATTCCTGTAGTGAAAGATTCAATGAACAAGTTTAATAGCGGCAAGAAACACACAGAGTTTTCTTGCCATGTTCAATAGAATATGACCAAGGAATCGGAAACTTTGAACCAATTGTGTCACGTTTTTGTATTTTGAAGGCTTCACAAAGCAAATAGAACCAAAGTAACCATTTGCGACACAATGAGACACACACACACTCACACAGAACCTGTTTAAACGCCTTGCAAAACCAAGTATCCGTCCAATGAGAGAGGCTCAACAGGAACTTCTTGTATACCATACCACAGAAAGAAAGGGATGCAAGTTTTTGTCATATCGAGAACATGAGTCATTTACAATAAACTTTTGCTAGAAATTGGGTAGGTGTGGACGGGAGGATGTTTAAATACCTGTGTTGTTGTTGTGTGTGTGTGTGTGGAGTCTTTAAAGAGGTGTGATCCTAGCAAATGAATTCTCTAATGAATCATGTCACTTTCAATTCTCTAATCACAATCCTCCATCTCACACTCCATTACAACCACCCCCTTCTCTTCCCTCCCTTGGACAATTATCTCATCTTGATTCCATCTACAATTTTTTTAAAATAGTTTAAAACATTTTGAATGAATGTGACACCTTCCAACGTATACTATTAGTCACGTTCAAAAGACAATGTTTAAAGGGACTTGTGTATTAGAACCAGAATTGAGAGGAGAGGAGAGAGTTTGTTGGATGCCGTGCTCACTCCTAATAAATTTGGAATGGGTAATCAAATCCAATATTATAATTGCCTCGTCCTCACACACACACACAAACATCAATCCCAAGGGAGACAATAAAATTATGATAATGAAGCAAAGGCTAATTTGACTAAAGAGAGAGAGAGGAGGAGGAGGATAGTTGAGTAGGGTAGTGTTCACAATAATAATATTTAAAATATGTTTTTCCTATACAATTTTCCCATAGTCTCTCAACTCAAGTCTACTGTATGTATAGAGGAAGGAGAGATAGCATGTAAAGTAATGGAAGTACATGTATTAAAAGTGGAACTATTGATACATTGAGAGAGCGACTAAATAATTACTATTATAATAATAAACGGAGGATAGTAATTTGTGAAGTGGAATATGACCCAATCAACAGTTTAATTTGCATGCTCTTGTTTTTCAAAGGGCGTGTTTCGAGCTCCTAACCAATGTATGTTAGTACACACACACAGGCATACAACACAGAAGAACACAAGAGAGAGGGAAAGGAATGGATGCAAATGAAAATTGACTGAACAAGTCGATGGCGATGATGTTGATGAGTGATTATCTTAAATTGATTGCATTACAAATTTTGGAATTGACAGACCGATTGGCATCTCTTCTAATTGACAGGATTGATATTTGACTGCTAATGAATTACCTGTACGATTTCACTCCCTCCCTTCCTCTCTTGTCATCTTTTATCATCTCTCTCTGTTTCTAACATTCTGTATACTCACACAGCTATAATTCACATAATAAATTTTTTAAACTGACGTTTAATATTTCTCTCTCTCTCTCTCTCTCTCTCTCTCGTCGAATAAAAAGAGCAACGAGAGAGAGACAAGCTCCTTCCATGACTCCGTATATAGAGCTCTCTTCTTAATTTTTCAAAGTATTGTTGTTTTGTCATTGCTCCAGCCAACAGTCTCAAAGAATAGTACTATTCCACATAGACCAAGTGTGTGTGTTGAACAGAATTGATGAAAGGAGAGAGAGAGAGGAGCAGTAGTCCCTTTTAATTCCTTATATAGAAAAAAAATATGGGATTCCTCATTGTTAATCTTCCTCTGAAGAGAATCCCAATTCCTCTCTCCGAGAACTGTACAAGTGTTGGTTGACTATGCCTCTATTTAGTAGTTAGCCCTTTTACATGATAAAGTTTAATAAAATATTGAGGAAGCGATAACATCACGCCATTATTGCCTCACTTGAGTTTTTTTCTCCTCTCCTCTCCGCTTCTTCCCTTCCTTCTCCTAAAGCAGATTGTGCGGGAGTGTTGATCGTGAAAAGAAGAAAAACCCTTTCGTAGACAACAACAGTTCATCAATATACATACACGGGAGTGTACAAGGGAGAGAGAGAGACTACAGACTGAAATGTCATGACGGAGCCCAAAAAGACGGAGAGAGGAGTGTGGCTGGCAATAAGAAAGTTACACTTCTAATGTACCTTCAAATGGGCAATAAGAGAGAGAGAGAGAGAAGAGGGGGAGAAATTAAGTGACAGCACAAGAGAGAGAAGGCTGTCTGTATGTATTTGGTGCCCACTTGAGATCCAGACAAGACAAGGCCCATTCTAATTGTACACGCTCACACGGTGTCTTGTGTGTGTGTGAGAGAGAGAAGTGTATGAGGTAACAATGAAAGTGTAGAGCAAGTATTTTATGAGTAAATTACACAAAGTGCTGATAACCAAATTGAGGATTACGTATTTATTTATTGTATTCTCTTCTATTATGTAGGATCGTGTGTGTATGTGTGTGTCTGGTGCTAGCAGTCCACACTCACTGAGCTTCAGCTTGTGGGTTTATTCATGACGGGTTTCTTGGAAAGGAATTCTGAAACCTCCACACTCACACACACACACACACACACACACACACACAGTCTTTTGAATCGCGAGCAAAATGTCTTAAAAATTGATTTCTTTTTGTTCCACACAAAATGTTCAGTTGACTCCTCAGTCATTCTTCCTTCCAATCTTAATTTGTATTGTTAACCCATCTCTTTGCTCAACACTCTGTTCTTTACAAATAGAGAGAGAGAGAGAAGGGAAGAGTCCATTGAGTCTGGCCGAATCGATGAAATCCTCACAGAGAAAATATTATATAAGAGCAGTCAGGACAAGTCAGTCACACAGAAAGAGAGATGCGATCATCAAGTTCTCAATGAAATGAAGGGAAATCCTGATAGTGCCTGTCTCTGTCTCTGTATTTCCTCGCATTTACTTTATTATGTAATACAAATGGACAGAAAGAAATGTAATTCTGACACGGACACAACTTTCAACAGCCGCGGCGGCGGCTACGTCTTGTGTGTGTTGTGTGTGTATTGAATATTGGAGTCGGTAAGACTTCACACAAAAAATGTGTCTATAGATATCAGAAATCGTATTGTCTTTTCTTTCATCATTTCATCATATTAGACCTTTCTTTGTACAAACGTTGTAGATTTGTATTACAAATAGATACTGTAGAAGGGAAATGTTTTAAAAAAATACTTATTGCCGAAAAGCGGATTGTGCTTTGTGTGTGTGTGTGTGTCCACACTCGAGTGAGTGCACTCACTTTATAAAGGTTTTAATCAACAGAATTAATCTAATCCAACAAGTTGATCTGTAGAAATGTATTTATTCTTGTAAATATCCCTCGTGGGTTTGTCAAACTATTGGAAAGGTAATTGAAATGACCATGTAGAAACTCCAGTCAACACCTCAACTCAAAAATCATCCTTGACATCATGAATAGCCATCATGAGAGAGAGAGAAAGAGCATAGACACACACACCACACCTTTTACTATGCCAATCCAAGGCAATGGCTCGTAATAATCTTGGTATGAATACATTCTTTTTTGATGAGAGGGAAATGTCAGGACACAGGAACTTGTCCCTTTTTCCCTTTTACATGTTGAAGAAAATTTGAACGATTTTCTCTCTCCTTGTTGTAAGGGACTCGTTTCATTCCTGTCTTCGTGGCATACCTTTCAAAAATTCAGTGTTCACATTCTAGAATGAACAAGTCATTATAAAATAGCTGTGTAACGCGTGGAAGTGTGTGTGTGTGTGTGTCGGTGACTTCTTAGCTTCATATCTTTCTCTATACAAATAAAAACAGAATCCATTAATAGATCCCACCTCATGACACACATCCCTCACTCTGTCCTATTCTGTCTGTTTCTCTCTCTCTCTCTCTCTCACACACACAATCTGTATAAAGGAGTTCGGCTCCTTTTACACACACACACAATATCCTTGTTTGTACACGGTACACACACCCTCTCCATGGAAAGTGTGTTCCGGAGGAGGAGGGACATTTCGGACATTTCAAAAAATTTAAATGAGAACAAGGGCCTTTTTCTCCCTTTCTCTTTTTTGGCAGGAGAGACAATTAGGATGTTACAAAAATCAATTATTTTTGTGTCAATTTCCAGAATTTTGAAAAACACCCTGCAGACCACATAGTGTCGAATGGCATGTGATTCAAAGTCACCCCTTTGATTTGTATAGTTTTAATAGGATATACAGGGTAAATAGAAAAAAGATTGACTTTTTTTTCAATCTCGATGATAATACACATAAATGTATTCGGGATGGGAAGTGTGTGTGTGTGACGGTGAGTTTTTTGGTTGAATGTTTTTAGTCTTTACTTTTTGGTCTCTTCTCTCTCTTCTCCGGTCTCCCTCGTCTGTGTGTGTGTGTGTGTGTGTGTGTGTGTGTGTGTATGTGTGTGTGTGTGTGTGTGTGTGTGTGGATTGCGTCCTGGGCACCGACGCCATCCAATGCATTGTTTCTGAGAAAATTTCCTGACTTTTCTCTCCATCTCTGTCCCTTGAAGGTTCCAGCCACGCCTTCTTTTCCCTCTTATTCTTCCAGACAATTTCTTCCACAACTGACCGCTTCACTTTTCAGCTCTTCTTGTTTCATCCTCACCGCTCTCTCTCTCTCTCATCTTCCTCAACTTGTTCCGCCGTACATACACACACACTGTACATGTATAGTCCTTTCTTCTGGATCCCTTTTTATGTAACTCTATAAGAGAAGAGGACTGTGTGTGTGGACTCACAACTATAGTCTTAGAAACAGTATTTATTTACACTTCCCATTTCATCTACACACAATCATAGCCTTTCATCCGTGTGCCACATGTACATGAGTACATGGAGTCTACAACCCACACACACACGATGTATATACAAACTCGTGTATATAATGTTACCCATTCTCGAAAACGGAGAATGGGTCGAGTAGCGAAAGCCCTGGATATTACGTAAAAAGTGAACGGAATCAAGGAAATACACAACTTTTGGGTGTGTGTACATTTTATTACCTACCTCAACTCTTTGCGAAAGCTCCTTCAGAAGAGAGAGAGAAGAAAAAAGTTTTTTCCCAAAAAAGCCTTTTTTCTCCTCGATAGCCGCCTCCAACTAACTAACTTAGCCATCAAATGAAACCGCATTACATTGTTTTAGCTTCTCAAGTGTAAACTAACTTTTTTTTTCTTCTTCTTCTACTTAAAAGTCTGAGGATCCCCCAAAAATTGTAATTTATATTACCCTTTATTTGGATGCACCCTTAAACTTTCCACTTCTCTCTCTTTCTTGCTGGTCTTGACCAAAGTGATCAAACGAAGGTAGCACCCACACACACACACACACACGTAACAGACAGTCTTTGCAGAAGGATTCACCCATTGACTCTCATTTAGCTGCTCATCCTGCCCCTTACCTTTAACCTTCCTATTAAATAATACTCTTCACCCCTGTCTCTCTCTTTCCGGCCACTTCTCTCTCTCTCCCTACGTGTGTGTGTGTTGTTGTTGGTCCGTCTGTCGTCCAAGACAAGGAGACGACGACCGGCTCCGTTTTTTCGCCGCATCTTTAAATCCCCACAAACCTACACACAAACACACACTATCTCTCATTCGGTGTCTTGAGAGTCTTCTTTGACTTTGCCCACCTTCATCAATTGTTTATGTCTTCCGTCTTCATTTTTTCTTCTTAAAATAGTGCCCCAAATGGCCTCCATCATCATCATTGTGAGACTAAAGAGGGACAGAAAGAGAGTTTGCTTTTGTTGTGTGAAGAATAAAAAAAGAAAATATTGCTGGTAATTTTCTGCATTAAATCTTCCAATACCTGTACCCAAGAAAGAGAGAGAGACAGCGTGTGTGTGTGTGAAGGATCAATGCAAAGACGACATGTTTTGTCTCGCCTCTGAACGTTTAAATCATTCCTTTTTCCAAAAAAAGACCTTAAATCAAGTTTATTTCTACTCTCTCTTCTCTTCAGAGTCCACAGAGTTGCGTATAAAGTCATTTTCTTGGAACTCTCGGAAAAAACTTCTTTTGGTCAGGGAGCAGAAGAAGGGAGGAACAGCAGAGAAGCCCTTACACACTCTACGGATACTCTATATCGATTATGGAGAGAACAGGCGTACATATTGAAGTGTACGGAGGTAGCCACTATTAACATTGCATCGTAGCGGTACATCCGAAAAGAGAATCAAGGAAAAGTCCTTTAGATACACAGACACAAAGGCTATTTTAAATAGAAATTAGGGGGCGGGTAGGGAACAGAAAAAAAGAGATTTTTCCTACATCGTCTGTTTTAATGTGTGTTCGTTTGTGAAATACGTCCACGAGAAATACAGTTTCTCTCCCTCTCTCTCTTGTCTTTGGCTTTTATCTTTTGTTTTGTTTAGTCAACTTATATATACCTTAGTTGCAATTAACTCGGAAGATATAGGTTTTTAGTTTTTCCACCTTAAATTACCATTGCCGCTATTTATTATTGGATCCAAACACAGGCACACACACACGGGAGGCTAACTATAAAAAAAGAAGCTTCATTTACGTATTTATTATTTATTCTTTGGTGGGAGGACACGACCATCTTCCTAAATCATATACACTTTTTCTCATGTAATAATATACACCTCCATGATGCCACTGTGTGTCTGTTGACTGTGTGTGTGTGTTTGTGTGTTGACTGCACTCACCACGCGTCTCTTTCTCTCTCCCCTTCCACTCCATTTCCATGACTTTTCGAGGAAAATTATCATGATTTTTTTCCCTCCTTCTAACCCCACAAAATCCTCGCCCTTTTTCTCTAGATACCAGTAATATTCTTCTCAAAATACATGGAATTATTCTGCAACCCTACAATATTCCAAATGTGTATCATTTTTTCCCCCTCCCTCTTCTCTCTCTCATTTTTTAATAATAATAATATTATGTATGGAGAGTGGGCTTAGTGCTTTCTTGACGGGTAGTAAGCAACTACACCACATTGTGTGTGTGTGTGTAAATGCTAAAGTAAATATTGGGTATGTGTACACACTCTATTACGCACAAAACATTCGAATGGTCTTCATAATGTATTTTTTTTCTCCACTTGTCATGTCATGCAATGCAAAAAAATCACACACACACACACAATGTGCGTAACAAGTCTTTATTTCCATCATCACTGTTAAGTACATGACCCTCTTCAACATCTTTCTCTCTTGCACTTTTCCTCCCGCTTTTTCTCCATACCGGAAGTCTTAACTACATTGACACTTTGACACTGCCCAAATTTGATTATACTGCTTAAGAACTGTAAATGAAGACCATGAACCGCGCGTGTGTGTGAAGTGTAGAGAGAGAAAGAGCTCCCACGTTGATATTTTATTTTTAGGAAAAGTATAGGACAGTTATCATCATTTTTGTGAAATGTATTTATCCTTCTAACGTCTCATTAAAAACTTTATAAAAATATTTTTTGAAAAACTGTAAAGGAAATTTGGGAACCTGGAATTAAGTTAAGTAGGAGAAAAAAAGTAAATATGGAAGTGACAGTCTCTCTCTCTAGAAAAATGTTTATTGCTCACGTTATTAATACATTTGAAGGTGGAAATGGGTATAAAAGTGATTAAAAATACGACAGAGAATCGTACATTATTATTAAAAATTGTATGAGTAAATTTTGATTCCTCTTTTCCATTTTTTTATATTTCCTCCTCCTCCTTCTGGAGCCTTTCCATATTTGCAGAGAGAATTGAGTGTAGGGAAAGACAAGAGACTTCTGGCCTCCGTCAACCTTGCCTTATTTTATTGAGAGAGGGAGAAGGAGTGTGAGTGAGTGAATGAAAAGGAGGAGGTTCAAGTTGTCACCATAAAATAATTTTGCAACCAAGCAGATCGTCATTTGCATGGCCGAGTCTATACGACCGAACAATGTGTACACACACACACAATATTATTTTATAGTATAGTATAATAGTACACACAATACAGACACACACACACACTCTCTGTGTGGTTGTAGTGGTAGAGAGTAAAAGACATGACGTGAAGGCACTACCAAAATGTCACATACTTTTTCAGTGTGTGTGTGACATGTCATAAAATTTTCCCTTTCTCTCTCTCTCTCTCTCTTTCTATAGCCGACTTGCATTTATGATTTGATCATATATAGACTCTTTTCTTCTACACACACGCTGCATTTTACTCTCACTCTTTCCACACACAGATACACACACTCAGTGTACGTAAAAAGTGTATTAGGATTTTACTCCTTTCTCCGGGTTCCTCCAGCCCCCCGACTATCAGCCATGAAAAAATGGAGACAGAATTACACGTGACTAGAATTGATTATTGAATTTGCACTTGAATTTATCCTTCTTTATAATGTGTGTGTATTATAGTGTATTGCATTGTACTGTTAAATTTTTATACCCTCTCCACTGCATTTCGCCGTCTAATCAATTAAATGATAAGCGGAAGCTTGGCGCTTATGCACACCCCACACACACACACACGTGAGGGTACATACGTGTGTGGAGAGAAAAAGAGAGAGTGTAATAGAAAAGTTGTCTTTAAATATTTATGATGGGTGACACACACACACAGGTGCTGCGTACAGACTGTGTAGACAGTACTGAAGCACACACACACAAAGGATGGTAATCGTAAGGATTCTGATTGAATCCCCGGGTCATTTGCTGTAGTGGAGGAGACGGATGGTTGTGATGTATTGGGTTGGGGGTTGACTCGGTATATTTACGGTGGATAGAGAAGGACGGACGGGGAGTGATAAAAATTGTTTTCTCGTTTGTCTTTTGTTTGTTTGGAGGGGGTTTTTTGGAGTGGATTAGTGGGAGTAATTATTAATTGAAGATGGATGCAGGGGGATGGTTGGGGTGGAGAGGAGAAATACACACACACACAGACAGGGTATGTATAAATAGTGTGGAAAATTTTATCTCTCTTATTATTATATGAATGGATGATTAGGTTTGCAGGAGGGAGGATTTTTTAGACATTGCACTGAGGAAGTGTGTGTGTGTGTACATGCACTCGAGACAATATATTACCCACGGAGAAAAGAATATAGACTACGTACGTACATACAGAGTAGGAGAAAAGAGAGAGAGAGAGAGAGAGAGAGAGATGAAGTAGTCAGATAAAAGTTGGAGGTTTTCTCATGGAAATAGAAAAAGGAGGTTCATCCTTCCACACTCGGACTTATTCACTCCCTCTCTCTCTCTCTCTTGTCTCATCAATAGCCATCTACTCCAAATGCAGAAGTAATGTATGCACACACACACAGTGTGTGTGTGTACATATGTGTCGTACCCTCTGCACCATAATATCATTATAGGATGTAATACTGGACAATTCTCATGCATGGAATTATCTTTAGACTAGAATTAACCACAAAAATTTCCTCCTCCTCTCTCTCTCCCCATTAATACGGGAATTATAATGTGCATCGTATGTATGTATAAAAATATGTCCTACCATCCACACACACACAAACACACACTGGTTCACTCTCTCTCATTTTGTAAATATACGAATGGGTAAAAGGTGTGTTTCATAATAGTCTCTCTTCTCCTCTCTTGTGATTTCCCTACTTAATTTTTTAGTCATTACATACAAGTGGATGTGTATATTATGCGGTGGTATTGAGGTGATTGTACGTATTTATATTACGTGTATAATATTGTATTTAACTTTATATTATTATAGAATATAGTTTTCTGAAGAGAGGGAGAAAGAGAGAGAGAGAGAGAGAGTAATAATTGGGCAATTTTAATGGGAGAAGGCTTTTAGCTTTGCTTTTTGGAGAGTTGGAGTTTTTGTTCATGCACACACACACACAAAGCTAAGTATTTAGATTTATTTATATGATTATACAGTTGATTTTGTTCTTCTTGTTCGAATAGTACAGCCTTTGAATAGAAGAAGAGAGAGACAGAACTACTCTCCCCGTTTTTAATCGTGCACTCATGTAATGGGAAAGTGTGGGGGAATGCACACACACAACACAAATGCGTGTGTGGATGAGAAGTTTTTCGGAGAAGTGGAGTTATTACATTATGACGAAATTGGTAAATGGAGGAGCAAGGCAGCACAGCTTCCAATAATAATTTTCCAATCGGCTGGATAAAGAGGAAGAAATTTATTTTTCATAGACTACCCGCCCCTAACGAATGAAAACGAGTGAAGGAGGATGGGCCGGGGAGTTCACAAAAAAACGGGAAAACATGATAAATAGGTAAATACAAACTTGGAAGCTCACACTGCACAGCAGGAAACTAAAAACCCCCTTCGGTGCAGATCAATTTTTCAAAATTTCTCTACCCCAATGTCTTCTCCCAACAACATAGAAACACACACACACGTATATACAAGACACTGAAAAAGAGAGAAAGAGATGAAAAAGTAAAACATTGTATTCTCTTTTTTTTAAAAAAACTTTTTTTCTTCTCTCCATGGATTCTTGACCTCTGATACAGTAGTTAATCCATATCGGCTACACCTTGTCCACCTCTTTTTGGACTACTCACCTCAATCACTCGCACCTTCTACTAAATACCTACATGCAACGTCCTTCTTCTCCACTTCATAGTCCTCTGTAGTTATCTCCCTCACACACACACACACACACACACAACAATCAACTCTGTTTCCCGTGTCATGATGAAAACAGCTGGTACATATTGTGCCAAGCCACATATTAAATGTTGGCCACACAAGAACCAACTCTATAGTCACTCTCCCCTCCTTCTCCTCCTCCCCCTCCTCCCTATGTGTTGTGTGTGTGTGTGTGCTTTCAAACTAACCAATATTTTCAAGACTCTCGTTTCACAAAATTACATATCATTAGCATTACCACAATCCACGGTAGAGAATAGAGGGAGGAAGAGAGAAAGATAAGAGAGAGAGAGAGATAACAGCCACTCTATTCTCATTTCTTAATTTGCTTAGCTAATCAATATAATTTTAAATCTATTTATCCACACCCAGTCTTTCCCCTCATTCCTCAAAACATTAACATGCCCCTTGTACACTGACTATTTTTACAAGATTTAAATGGGTCGATGTGTCGTACACCTCATTACATCATTCCTCTACACTGCTAAATGGACTGTCAAAAAATTCCTTTGGATTTATAAAATACAGTACAATAATAATTTGTTCAATTACAGTTAAATCTATTGCTTGACAGTCCAGAATTAAAGGTATTTGATTCATCTTGAAAATTATAAAAATCGGGGATTTTTGCGTAGGGATGAAATAGAAAGTCGATTTTTAAAAAAATTCTGGAGAAGGTGACACTGTACAGTAAAAATTCTGTCTGTTCATTTCTGGTGTCACTCGTTGTGTCTCAACTCTCTCTTTACGGAACAATTTGAGTTTGACTCGGTGGACTATGGAGAGGGGAAAGGTTGGTGTGAAGGGGGCTCCTATGACTAATTAGTGTGTCTCCAGTGCAGATCTGTGATATTCAAGACCTCCGATCTCCAGTTAATTAGACGTTGGCTCGTGGGTCTCGTAAAATTTGACGCTCTTTCTCCCTCTCCCCTCCTCTATCTCTCTTTCTCTCTTATGAGAGAAACTTGACTCCATTATCTGCTCAACACATTCCTTTTACCACTCTCCACCATCATCCATTCTCAAACATTCATTCATGGCCATCCATTAAAAACTAGAGTTTCTCCGAGACCCCGTCTTCTCTCTTTTGCTCTGGTGTGATGTGTGTGTGTAAATCACAGGGACGACAATACAATGAACAATTCTGTCACTGCCGTAGCCAATATATTTCCTTTTATTTCAACCTTTTATCATTCATAATTACAGAATCAATATCCTATTTCATTCTCCTCTCTCTCTCTCTCTATCTCTATATTGTCTAAATGAAAAAAAATTATCAACTTTTGTCCTCCCCTCACTCCCATTAAACTCACTCCACTGTCAATCCCTTTTTTCTTTAATAAATTGAAATGACTTCTTCACACACGCTATTTAAATAGTTGTGGGCTAATTGAATCTAATTTATTGTAATGGTTCGAAATGACAAACTTTGTAGTCATCCTAGTATTTTGAACTTGTTTTTTGTTTGAGCTTAAAAGTTTTAGTCATTCAGCTTTGCTCCCGTATTTTTAATCTGTTAATTGAAGACGGAGTTTTGGACGTTTGGGGAAAGTTGAGTAAAATGGATGAGAAATGAGAAGGATGGGGAAAGTAATTAGGGAATCGGATGTGGGGGTCACATGTCAGCACATGATGAAGGTATTGGACCTGACACACACACACATATATAGACACATGACAGATCAGAAATGGAGGGTGATGGGATAACTGGGTTTATCTGAGGAGTTGATGGAAAATGTATGATATTGGACGTTAGGCTGTGGGGATAAGGAGGGAGGGAGGGAGAGTGTGGTATAATTTGTATGTTGGATGGGAGATAATAAATCTTCAAGACTTCATTGGGACTGTTCATTAGGGAGTGCGACTTCAGTATTTGTCCAACCCCTTTACAATCCCCGTTCAACCCTGACGAAAATAGGGGCGGGAGGCGACGCTCCAAAATCATTTGTACCTTCCTTGAGAACAAGATGAGGAGGGGAAGGAGGTGGAGGAAGAAAGAAGATGCAAACACAGACACACACAGAGTCAAGAGACACACACACACTCTCTCTCTCACACGCATAGGGAATAACTTGCCAGGACCGTCAATGTCGAACAATGAATACCAATTCATGTACACCGAGATACACTTATTCTCTCTCTCTCTTTCTCTGACTCCAACACTTTTTTCTTGGCGCCACCAATTTCATTTGCCCAATTTATTCTACATCTTCTCCACGTCCCTCACACTCACATCTTCACATTCAAAGTAATCTCCAGCGAGTTTACTATCATACACTCACAATATGTACACAATAATGTGGATGAGTTTGCTATGTGGGTTACGCACACCTTTTTGTGCAGTATACCAAACTGCTCATCACAAATGCCATTTTACCTTTTTTCCAAACCGACAGCTCCACACACAAACACACACAAGTAAAAACAAGAGGGAAAAAACAAGGGAAAAGGAAGGTAAAAAAGAAGAAGAGAAAAAAACATTTCCATTCTGACACAACCAGGACTCACTAGACACATGAGACAATGACTGACATGGATACCCTCAAGTACTTAAGACAACAATTTTTACTAAATCTCCCGTGTCATTCAAAATGTCAACATGATCCTCATCCTTTTTTGCACGGCGGAGATGAGAAGTCTGTTCGGTCATACTCACTTTTTTAAAAAGAATTACACAAGTCTAGTAAAATAAAAGGCAATAGATGGAATATAGAAAAGGTGGATGTGTTTTTATTTAATTATAGATAAACTAATCTCAAAAGGGAGATAATTTGTCGTAACAAAATTCCTTCGAAAAAAACTACAGAATCAGTGTTAATAAGTTTCCAAATTATTTCCACTATCACAATTACGCAAGAGAAGAAATTGTTCATGAAATGTGTGTGTGTGCAAAAATGAAGGAAGGATGTACGGCTGCGGGTTGACATGACATGAGAAGGGGAGCTACAGACAGACAGTCGTTCATCAAGTACATTAATGTAAGGCAACCGTCTGGATTGTCATCAACTTTTTCATGATGGAGGATGAGAGAGAGAGTAGTAAAAGGAGTAAGTCATTCTTCCAATTGTTAGACAACATAGGGAGGAAGACGAAAGAGAGAGAGAGAGAAGAAAAAAAATGTTGTAAAAAGGCCGTCTTATTTTAGTTCGAAAAAGTAATTTTTCATTCCTCCCCCTCTCCTCTTTGTTTGTTCTTCTGTGGCGAGACGCCCGTCATTCTCTCTCTCTCTCTCTCTTGTATTCTCCACACACACACACTCACGACGTCTGTCATTTTTCTTTTTTTCCCAAAACTTTTCTTCCCTTTTCCTCATTTAACTGAGTTGAGCAGCCCGAGTTTTCAACTTGATGCTTTTTTCCCCTGCACTTCCTCGTCATAATCCATACTGTCTGTTCATTCCACTCCTTCTATCAATATTAGAATACACACTCGGATTCTACGCATAAAATACACAATAGCAAAAGTGTTCTCATTTCATACATGGCAAAAAAGAAGGAAAACATTTTTTCACAAACTCCACGGTGGAATCATAGTTTTGAAAAATTATTCCATGATCTGACTACAGAACATGTAGAATAGAATGGAACATTTTGAAAAATCTGTGGATTGGGCAATTGTCCACATTTTTTCAAATAGACAGACAAGCCTCAAGCCTGATCACAACAAATGATCTCTTTTGTTGGAAAAGAAATAGTTTCAAATTGCGCTCACGGTGAATAATTACTTTGTATTTTGTCTACTTTACACACGTACCGTTGACATACACACCGTAGACACAAAGACACACACAGTCCAAAGATTTTTTGGAGACTGTCGAATTAATGAAATATGTTGAATGTCAAACTTTGAATCCGGAGGAGGAGGGGAGAGGTTTAATCATCCTAATGAATGCAATCAAGGATGAATATAATATCATTTCAAATAACTATCTAATTACGAATAGGAATACATGAAGGATTGCGGGGAAAACACACGCTCTCTCTCACTCTCTCCCTCTCTACTCACTGGAGCCTGGGGCACAGCATTTATGTTTTTCTAATTATTTTTTCTAAAACTTGAGTTAATCTCTGAATGCTGGAATTATAATTTTTAATTCTGAGATATGACTTTTGTTCAAAATTTTCCCTACATTGTACTGTACGGATCTCCATCATTTTTCATGAAAAATATCTTCAGCTAGTAAATTGACTGTGAATTTTTTTCCTACCTTCGTTAATGGTACAAGGAAGGCGCGGAAAAAAAATTAAAATGTAATTCTTTTATTTTGTACATACAAAAATCCTGACAATCATAAAAATTTCTGGGTGATTTCCGGTGACTCGAACCAAATCTGAGATTGTGGATTGCAGAAGGAAGGGAGGAGAGGGTTTAATGAGTTGAAAGTGAAATTGAAAATAGAGAATAAGAAAAAAACACGTATACACAAACAGACGAATGAGAAGGTATCTTTTTATCCGTTCCTGGAACAGGGGATTCAGTTGCCTGGGATGAGATGATGATCTGTTGAGATTACTCCTTTCTACACAGCTACATATACATATAGTATGTAATATATTTGGGTTGTAATGTATAAATTCGGAATGTCTACATGGAACGGAGTAGAGTTAGAGTGTTCTGGCTCAAGTGATGATCATAACTTTTAATTTTGAGAAGAGAGACAGAGCATTACAAACACACACACACATCTGTAAAGGAAGGGAAAAAACGGTTTGGAAAAAAAGCAGAAAGAGATTCTCTCTCTCCTCAATTTGGTGTTCAAATAATGAGAATTTACAGCCTATGAATCGGCTAATCATGATGAACTTGGTTCATTGCGAGAGAGAGAGGGAGAGTTGGTGCAAAGTATGTTGATATGAATTATAGTCATGTTTGTTTTTCCCTGTGTTTCAACCCAGGACTTCCACCGTATTAACTCTACATCTTTTGTAAAAACTGTGTAGGCTACACTGCTCTGTCTGTATTTGTGTGTACAGACAGACAATTTGAGTGTGTTGTGTATACACACACAAACACGGGGAAAGAAAGGGAGAAGACACACGGACAAAAATTTTGGTAATAACATTGGGTTGAGGGATGCTATTCGGCGAGTATTATTACGATTATGTATTATGATGATTATGTAATGTAGGAGAGTGTGAAGAGAGTTACATTCCCTCTACACACTGCACAACACACACAACACCAGAATTACTCTTTACTATTAGAGCCAACTGATCTTCTGTGTGTGTGTGTGGATGATGAGTAGTAGGAACCCTGGGGCTACACCCTCAGTCGCTCCATATGCATTTTTTTCCAGCTGATTTTTTCCGAGGACGACAACAACACTGCTTGGGTGCCTAATGACCCATGAAATCTTCGTACCCACCATGCATTTGCACAATCAGAGGGCGAGGGAAGGATGAAGGGCTCCTCTTTCATCCTTGTCTCCTTCCATGTAGACAGGATAGGAGGGAAGCATGGCTGGATTATGGGTACAGAAGAAACCCATAGGTTTTCCCTGTGTGTGTGTGTCTGCCCGCCATTTCATTCTTAACTTGATCAAAACTTTTATAAATAGATTTGATATTATTTATTACACGTCTCTCCCTCTCCGCACACACCACACACACACTCTCACACACAAATTCCCTTGTAAAATTAGATGTGAAAACTATCCTCTGTGGAGTAGTAATCCTGTGTGTGTGTGTGGTTTAACGCTACACGTTACACTATAAACGCAAAACTTCTCTCTCCAATTTCCAGGGATCTGTCTCTCTCTCCTTTTCATTCCTATGGTGACACAGAGTGTACATGCACATTGGTATGTACATCGCTTTTGTATGTATGAAGTATTATGAAGCGCACCCTCCATCTCTTTTTTGACTCCATCTCATCCTCATGCATAACTTTATAGCTTTTACACACAGTCAACTACGTGTGGATAATTGTTTCTTGGCTCCCACAGACCCATTCACCCCATGGCCCTCGTCTATTTGTGCCTGCTTTATTATGGCAGGATTTGTATGTATTAATGTGGAAACATATGTTTCCACATTTTGTCATCTCCCCTCTCTCTCCCCTGTGTGTATGTATGTGTGTGTGTGGAGGACACAGAATTAAGTGCACAAATCACAAAGGTATATCATATCACACACACTCTTCCCTGCTTTGTAGTTCCCTTGTCGAATTCCGTGGAAAACATGAAACTTTTCATTCTTCACACTCAACACAGACACACACACACACACACTCACGAGAGATAGAGAGAAAGAGAAGGATAGTGAATCGAGTTTTGGGTCTGGATTGTGTAGACATTTTTATCAATAAAGTTTTTGTGACTTGTACAGACACAAATCCAAGTTGGGATGTTGTGTGCAGTTTGTGTGTTGTCCTATAAAAATTGTAGGCAGAGAGAGAGAGAGAGAGAGAAAGATAAAAAAGAGGATTTAGGGAGGGATGGACAAATTGAAATATAGAGCCACAGACACTGGTACTGTGGTAGTGTATTGATATGGAGATGATGATGATGATGCCATTGACTTTGCCACTGTCATGCCACTGCTCTTCTCTCTTTTTTCTCTCTCTCTCTCTCTCTGTATGTGTGTGTGTGATTCTCATCCTTTTTTAGCCTTTATATCTGAATCCCGACCCCGCCACACACACACAAGCACACAATTTCTACACAATCTTAGTTTCGACGTACATAGAAAGAGAACTCTGTTTTTGCTCCCTTTATCCATGCGAAAAGCCAAAAAGCTTTGACTTTGGCTTTATTTTTCCATTTTATTTCCCAACTGCTCTGTCTCTCTCTTTCTCTCATCGAGAGTGTGCAGTCTGTGCACCACACACACACACACTCACACACAGACCATCCAAATGATGATGATGACTCTGACAGTCAAAGTTGGCCTCTGCCTTTTCCATTTTTATGGTCCATCGTGTGCCACCATCGTGGCTAATGTGTCTGTTTTCCCTTCACTCCACCACCCAGCATTATAGACCCGGGCCATAATCTCTCTCCCTATGCATTTTCTAGTGCTCTTTTCCTCTGCGCACATTTATCTGTTCCCCTCCTATCCCTCTCCTCTCTGCACTCGAGAATCATGTGTGTCTATGTGTGGTGATGTGGTTGTGTGTGTAGAGAATAATATATAGTTAATACTTTTAAGAGAGCAGAAACGGAATTTTACGGTAGGATCCTCTAAACAAGCATCCCTAAAGCTACTCCAAGTATAAAGTAACCGAATAAAATTGCACTCAAAAACCCTCCGTTTATTTTATCTACTTAATGCTTCCACTTACAGTTCCCTCCTTCCCAACTCTCCCTCCATGTGTGCCTGTGTGTGTGTTTGTGTAGTGTGTACAGAGGAGAAGAGGAGTCAAGTGCGTTTACACGCCAGGGCATGGATATTATTTCTTTCTGAATTTTAATGAGTCCATTCTTGTCAACTTCTTTTCCCTCACCATTTTATTGAGGCACAGAAAAAAAAGACTAAAAACCATTCAAGTTGGATTTTAAAACGTCTATAATCGCTTTTTTTTGGTTCTACGTACGATCGTAATCATGTTCGAAAATTTGTCAACAAAAATGAGGACCGCGTAAAAAATTACTGTGCTTCTAATTAAACGAATAAAATTGTATTTTTTAGTTCCTGAGTTTCGCTCAAGATTAAAATGTGTATTTTTCGTTTCTAATTTTTTGTAATCCAGAACTCGAATTTTTTGCAAAGAAATTGTATGAAAATTCTAAAAGGTTGGCAGCTGAATTTCCCCAAATTAGTTAACGAAATGCCAAATTTTATTTACGCCACAACATTGCACCCCCCTCCGATGAGATTAATGGTCCTTCCTGCTTGTGTACACTAAAAGATTTTTATTGGGTCTATCTTCCCTTAATGTAGAGCACAACATATTTTTTTATTGAATTGACGGAAGGATGTGTCAAACCAGGGGGTATCAAGGGAGGAAGGAGCTGATGATGAATCTACAACACATTCAACATCAACAATGTGGAGCAGTGGAGATGAAGAGCATTGAGAAATCAAAAAAGGGGTGAAGATAGGGTTACGACTGTGTGTGTGTGTGGATGCACTTTCATCTCTTCTCTTCTCCCTCCTCATTGTTGTGACTAATGGTCGGTGATAGTCTAACTGGAATCCTCTGTTCATAAAAATATTGTAAGCCATAGTCCGTGCCATATTATATTCACTGTGTGACGGAGGAGGGGGGATTGTTAGTGATATTTGTTTGACGAATCAAGCTGAGGGATGTCGGTAAGTTTTACACTACGACTGTGTACTGCGCTGTAATGTGGATTGTGAAAAAATGCAATGTGCTGTACTGGGACCCTTTCACACTAGTACATGTATTGTAATATCCTGGAACTTTACTCTCACTCACTGAATGTAAGGAGGAGGAAGAGGAGGAAGAAAGAGGTGATGCTGTGGAATCTAATTGAGTAAAAACTGCACAATCTCTCAACACGTGTTTCCGACGTAAATAAACGTCGTGTCCGTCGGAGCCATGGAGAGTGGAGGATAATGGAGTATTATTTTCTGCTCAAAAGTTTTCTCCTCCGAGGTGTTTACACATAGAAATTCGATTTGGGAAAAAAAAGAGTTGAGATGGTGAAAGAGGAAAGAACGAGAGCGAGAACAACAATAGAGGTTCTATTTATTGTAAATGGTGCGACATTAACGGCATGACTCTTTTGCCTCCGTCTTTCTCTCTCTCCCCCGTGTGTGTGGACTTGTGTGTATGATGATGAAAAATTTAGAATCTTTTGTTGAGAGGAATTGCGTGTGCTGGGATAAGAGAGAAGAGTAAATATAGGTTAGACCAATTCAGACCATGGAGGGGGTTGATCTGTCTTTGCTGAAAAATATAAAAAAAATTCTCATCTGAATACTCTGAATAAACGTTGAAAGTCGGGGCGGGTCTCCTCCTCTCTCCCTCTCTCTCTCCGTATAAACCGTATAAAGAAAGAGAGTCGAAAAGTTGCCCGATTATTGTCAACTTATTTCTCTCTAATGTACCTATAGATATATATTATCAGGACAACACACACACTCTCTGTTCCTACTGTTGGAGCTTCCATTCTGTGTACATTATATTCTACACACACACACACACACACACAATCCATGCCATTGGCTTTGTGTGTGATGTCAACTTGTGTGATTTGATCCTCAGCCCGAGCGCTTCCTTTGTCGAGATAATTATAGGAAAAAACGGGCATCTGGGAATAACCCCTTCTCTCTTCTCCTCGTCTTTTCTCTCTCTACATTCATATCACAAACTGCGTGTGTGTGCTGTACTCTCCTTTACTCCTACTATTACTCTCTCTCTTCTCCTGCTGCACATTACGAGGAATCCTCTATTCCCAACAAAAACCAAAGAAAAAAGAAAGACGGGAGAGTGAAACGGGTCAATGATAACGGTCCCCGTATTTTTCTACACACAAGATTTTTTACACACACACACACACAGGGAGACATACACTGATTTTTCCAAGACTTTGTTCCATCTCTCCATTACGTACATTCTTCCCCTTCCTCTATCTACACGAATCTTCGTCTCATCCCTCTGTACAGGGACGACTATGAAGCTTTAACCCTCTCTCTCTCTATACGTCCTAACTTCCGGTGAATTGATCTCTAATTGTTGGGTGCTCCCATACATTCTCTCCCATCCCCATTCAGCTTTTACTAGAGTTCCTCTGTGTGTGTGTGTGTACAGTATTGTGCATTCTGTATGAGAGCCACACTACATTAAAACCTTTGAAAAAGTCGTTCTCCTCCTCCCTCCTCCTTCCCACTCTTTCTCTTACAAATTTTTTTCACATGTCCCACTTTCCACTTTGTCCTCCGTCTTCTTCATCTTACGTTCAAGAGAGAGGCAGAGAGAGAGAGAGAGAAAAGAGGAGGCTCTGTACAAAATTTACAATTATTAAATTACCATTGCAGTATATGACAGTATAATATATATTTTATAATCTTTCCATTGCACAGCTTCCTTCCTTTCACTCCATACTCTCTCGTCTTTTGTACGGAGAGATTTTTTCCCATTTTATTTTTACTCCTTTCCTAACCTAACCTCCTTCCTTTCAATGAAGTAAAGACGGCATTTTTATCTTCATGTCTAAAGATAATGTCCATAGATTTTACGAATCTCTAATTTTCTGTGTGTGTGTGTGACTGTGTTCAAAGGAAATCTTCACAGTTTATTATTATTTTAACTAGTATCTTATTTGGGGTTTGTCAAATTTGAATGCAGAGAGAATGTTGTTATTGCTGTGACTTTCCACCTTGATTCTTTCATTTTTAAGTGGTTCAATTTTTTCTCTACTTAGGTGCATCCAAATTCTTTTTTCTGTATATTTTTTCTCCACTGCCTCTTTTCCAAGAAGAGGTTTTCAGGCTAAAAATGTAGGATTGAAAGCACGTTTTTTTAGGGAAGAAGATACAGAGATGATCTTCTCCATGATATACGGGGTGTACATACTCAAAGCCATGTGTTGGGCACATTTTGGCAGATTTAAACAAAGTTTACGGATAATTAGTAAATAAATTGTTGTGGGTAAATTGTTTTGGAGGAGGGGGTAATTTTTTTTCGTAAATTGGGAGACCCTCTTCACCCCGAAACAGTTGTTAGTTGTTGTGTTGGGGAGAAGTTTAATAAAATTTAAATTGGGGGAAATGTTTTAGCACAGGCACAACTTTTTGTATCTTTACTCTTGTGTGTGTTTGTGCGTTGTGTAGAGAAATGTATAGACAAGATAGAGTAAATACAAATGTGACAAGTTGAAAAACAGTTTTTCTCCCCGTCCTCCTTTGAAGTGAGTGGAGGATAGAAGAGTTTTTATTTACAAGAACGTTGTAATAATAGTAGAGTACAGTCAGGATGAGTTTGAGCATCTCTCTCTCTCTCTCTTAGTGTGTGTGTTAAGGTTTCTTTGGTAATGTTGTCGGTGCAAAAAAACTTTGTTGAGAAATAACCAAAGGATCAAACAAGATGGATATGTACACACACACACATGTAAAAAGAGAGGGTTGTACTATGCACAGTTTTTGGGAAGAGAGAGAGAGAGAGAGAGAGAGAGAAATTCTTTAACAACCGTTGGATCTGCCCGTTGATGTTGTGATGATTTTTCGCCTAATATTTGTCTGCTTGTGCTGACAAATTACCCTTTAATTAAGGCAGCAGCCCTGGAAAATTCAGATGTCAGACCTCAGGTTACAAACTTCTCATCTTCTTCATTCGTTACTCGGGCTACATGATTGGAACACGTGTGTGTCACCCATTCCTCTTTTCTCTCCAAGTATGTAAAAGAGTCACATACCTACATATGTATCTCTCCCTGTCTCTCCAAGTACACACACGCTCTCTCTCTCCAATACTCGCATTATATGGTAAAAAATCAATCCTCCTTTCCCGTCTTCAAATTTCAAAGGAGTTTACACTCAAGAGAGACAGTGTGTGTGTGGAAAAGCAAATCAATATCATACACACACAGACACACATAAGAGACACATATTACTATATGAATACGTGTTGTTCTGCACTGCACACTTGAAATATTACTGTGCAAAAAAAACATTGTTTGTTTTTGGAAAGAGAAATATTTATATTTTTGTCCTGCCCTCACTTGTTTTTCTAGGTTTTGGTGGTGATTCGGGAGGGATAATGTTAGTAATGATTGTGATGATAGTAGTACAGTACTACATAAGTACAAGTTAAATAGGATTAAATATTAACGAGGCGAGATTCTACCTCCCCGAGAAAACCTACAATTAGAAGGGAAGGGAGAGGAGTCAGGAGGGAGGGCAGGACCTTCCTTTGAAATTAACTTTGGGCTTTCCCCTTCTCCTCTCCTCTCGTATTTAGTTAACGAATCACTATGTACTACTGTAGTTTTGTAACTCCTGTGTATGGCGAACACATCCACTCTCCTTTATAATTTTCGCAAAGGAGTTAAATATGACAGTACATGCTCGTGTTTGGATGCTGGAAAGTACTTTAGAACTAAATATTGTAATAATGACAGTGATGATGACAAGGGGAAAAAATGTCGAAAATTTCTCTCCCTCTCTCTCTCTGAATATTACATTACACGAGAAGATCATATAGAATTTGACGTGATTATGATTGACTTATTGAAAGTTTAAATAAATGTTGATACAGGTATAAGTCTACTTTGTGTGTGTTTGTGACATACCGATGTGCAAAGTATTTTTTGGAAGAGCCGTACCAGAACTGAGGTAGGAAGAAGAGAGTTGAGTAGCAGTGGCAGTGGCGGGGTGGGATGATGATGATATTTATTTATTAATAATGGTTTGTTTGTTTGTGTACTTGTGCTCCTGTGAAACGTTTCATTCCGACCTGTCCTCACTCCTCCCTCCTTCCCTCCCTCCCTCTTTTCCCCTCTCATCACAAAGTATTACGAAGTATATAAAGTCACAAAAAGTCTTTCGGACTGTTAGTCCGATTATAATACGTAGCGAGAGGGTGATTACAAGCTTAATTATGCTCACGAATCTCAATCTCTCTCCTCCTCTCTCCTATATTTACATCTCTGTAAATAGTGCACAAAAAGAGAGGGAGAGAAAAGTTTTCCACTCAAAATATACAGAATAAAGTGAATATTACTGTGCTGGAGACATAATTAGATGGATAATTATTATGATTAGCTCTAGGTTTTCAAAGTCGGCGAGGTTCGTTTTTGTGTGTGTGTGTCCATCCCACCCGGCCCTCACACATATACACACACCAACACACACATACGCTAGTACACGGAGGGTACATAGGGAACATTATTCGAATAATGTGTCGTGGAAAAATGTGACACACACTGAAAGAAGGCCAACCATAAAATTACTTGATCAAACTCAAGCTCACCGTATTCTATTTATCCGTCGGGGTATCATTACTCTCTGGGAAAACGGTTCTCTCTCTCTCTTTTCTAATACCCATGATGAGCCCCACTCTGTATTGACACACAACAGACACACAGAGGATAGAGGCATCAGAGAATACAGCCCTTGCAAAAATCAATGTTATTTATATAAATGTAATAATACATAGTCAGTTTGCCAATGATGATGAGGCTGGGGGAACTGTCATCATCATCTCATTTTTTGACCATCTCTTTATGTGTCACAGCCTTTGTGTCTGATACTCTTTTGATGGAATGTAGAAAAGAGAGATGGTCAAATATTTCCTCTTTTTAAAAATTATTTTGTTAACACATTTCAACAACATTCAATGTACTCTCAAGATTCCAGTCCAAAATTCACAAGCTGATCATTTTTTTCCACACACACAATAACATTATCTCTCCTATCCTCCCATTATCCATTTTCTCTTTTTTTACACATTTTCCATGCAAAACTAGTAAGGAAGACACGGGGAAAAGGGCAGTGTGTATTTTATTCCTCTATTCTTCTCTGTATGTGTGTGTGCCATTCATTCAGTATATTTCTATTATATGAAAAACCCATTTGGAATTTACTCTCTAACTGCCATGTGTAAAACTAAGTTACTTTTTTTTCAATTGAAATGAAATAAATTCTGTTCAATAATTTTGAGGGTTCAGCCCAAAAATCTCTCTCTCCCCCTCTAGTTTGTGTGTTAACATGTGAAATTGCCTAGCTCCTGAACTGAGCATTGTTCTTTTGTACAAATACACACACGTACCACACACACACATGAGAACATCAACTACCAAAGTAGACTATAAACAGTTTGTAAAAAAGTACATGGACATGAACTGCATGCATCCATAATAATGCATTATATAGACACATACAAATGCACAGGGAGAGGATCCTCGTAAAAAGCCGTTTTACTTTCCTCCCAACACACACAAATAGACACACACATCCACACACACATGTGGAGACACACATAGGACGAGAGGGAACAAATTTTGTGTAAGGAAAAAAAACGGAGAACGCCCCGCATTGAACTCTCTCTCTCTCGTTAATGTAGCTATATTTATTTGTGACACATGTAAATAGATTTATGGTGTAGCATAATATTAAATAATATATTTTTTCCCTTGTTGTTTTGTATTCCTTCCATGTTCGTACATAGCACAAATAAATAAGTGTAGACACACAATGTGAAGAGAGAGAGAGAGAGGAACCAACTTTGAACCATCATCATCTAATAACACGTACAGTTAGAATATTTTGTATTTTTAAAAACATATATATTATCATATTTTCTCGTAAGACTGTCTATGTCACACATACACACACACACGATCCACACACACTGTGTGTGTAAATATATGGGGTTTTGCCATCCCATGTACAATATGTAGTGGACTTCGTTGTGTGGTTCAGTTGATTCAATAAAATGTGTGTATTATGAATGAATGGTCGTATGAATGAGTTGAATTGAAAAGGTCCTGCTTTCAAAAAATTTGACTTGTAGAGAGAACTCTGCAGACACACACACAGATTGGGATTGGGTATTTACTCTTGAATCGTAATGCGCGTCATTAGTTGACTATGGGACTTTTTAGCCGTTGTCATGTCATCGTCGTTGGTCTATTTTGCCTCGTATTTCCCTTCTCCTCTTTTCTCTCTGTTTGTCATTGTGAGGGATGAGATGAAAGGCGAACACTGGTGAATACTATGGTAAGAAGAGAGAGAGAGATGAATGTAAAAAGACAGAGATAAGATCCAGTAATCATCTGTAGGACTTGTTCCTTTACTTCACTTTGTATTTTGTGAGGTGGTGTGTGTGTGTGTGTGTGTGAAGGTGTTGTTCGCATGAATAGATATTGCCGTGTCGTCTGTCTTGTTCCTCCTCCTCCTCCTCTGTCCACCTCTTGTTAGCTTCTTCTTCTTCCTCCTCCTCTTTTTCCTCGTTCTCAATAGTTAATGCTCTAATGGACTCTGAGAAATGAATGGACTTGCAGAGTCTCTCTCTCTCAAAAATCCAATGCTCTCATACATATTTTGTAGGTACATGCCAAAGTTGTTCCTGGTGGTCAGTCTCTGTGTATTACACACACACACAGTCATATAAAAAGCACTCACACACTCTTGAGTAAACATTTACGATCTCATCCTCTTATTTGAATTTCCAATGAATGGGATGAAGGGCACACATGAGCAACAGTTCCTCTCTCTCTCTCTCTCTCGTTGAAAAGACTAATTCCTTCTTTATCCCCTACTAAATAGCCCTGTTTATTGTGTGTGTGCAGTACATACACACACTTTCAATAACCATCGACTTTGAAAAATATGTGCTGGTGAGATTCACACAAATCATTCTCAAGAAAATGAAAAAATGTCCACAGATTTTGACTATCTCCAAAAGTAAATACGAGGAGTCCTCAGCATCATGACAATCATTCTGAAGGAATTGTGATTATGTATTGGGGTCCTTTATATTCTCAACTTTTGCGGCTAAATAAGCACGCATAACAAAATCTGCTTTTTGATTTGGTAAAAATTTTGAAAAAATTCAGATTTACAATGTATTATAATTTTGAATGGAATTCATTGACCCAATGTTTGTTGATTTTTTAAGACGACAGTTAAAAGACTGGTCTAAACTGACTAAATATTGACTACACAAAAGTCATGGAGTGAAGAAGGAATTTTTTTGTTGAAAGACTGAAATTTTTTGATGGAGAGTGTTAAAAAGTTTCTTTTTATTTGAAAATGTGAGCAAACACATTTATTGAAGTTTCTTCAATAATTCGAGTTTGTGACAGATTACACACACACAGCCAGAGTTTTTCGGATGAGAGGGGGACAGAATGAAAGGGGAGAAGTGTGTGTATGTGTGTGTGACAGAAAAAGTCATAATGGACTGGACTGGAAAGAGAGAGAGAGATATGTGCATGGAGGGGGAGAATGGGGGTATAGAATGGAGTGTGTGTGTCGTGTGTGGAGTTAGGTAAGACAGAGTTGGAGAGTCATGCTATAATATTATTAGTATAATAGTTAAGTTGGAAATAGAATGATGATTTATAGGGATAAATGGTAATGTAAAGCTGGTTAGGTGCGTTCGAGAATAATATGATAATGGTGGTTGGTGGTCGGTTTGGAAGGAGAGGAGGGGAGGAGGACTTCTTCCCTTGTTAAAACTTTTATTTAGGATGATGGTACATCTTTTGTGGCTTATCGATTTGGTGAAAGAATCACTTGGATAAGTCAAACGATGTGGTGCTTAATGTAGCGAAAATTCCATGGGAACTTTTTTTCTTCTTCTCCTCCTCCTTCTGAAAAGAAGGAAAAAGTTGTACATGCAAAGCCACATCACCATTTCTTCTCTCTCTATCTCTGCTTCATTTCATTTCATCATACTTTTACCTCATTCAGATCATCATCATCATCTTTCTTGTAGTCACACAAAAATCATTCTCTTGTTAGCACTGCTGCCCAACACACGCCGTCTCTCTAATATTTCTATGTGTCTCAACATTCCCATTGTCTTTCCAACTTTTCGCGTTTCTTCAAAAAAATGCTGTGGAAACATTTTCTTTCTAAAATCAGATTAAAATGTTGATCCAACGGGAATTCCATGTAAAATTTTGTATGAAATCTGTCGAGAATTGTCAGAAAAGGTTTTAAATTTAATTTTCATCTGAAATCAATTACATTTTAAATTACATTATTTTTGAAAATATGCAACATGATTTCCGGACTTGAGGACACAAAAAGATTTCGGAAAAATCATGAGTTGTTCTTGATGATTTTCCGAAAAGTTATTTTCCGGGTCGACTATGAAAAGGGTTGATTTGCAGGATTCTCCTATGACTTTTTTTGCAACCTAGGGATACATGTATTATTTATAAAGACACACACTCTCTCTCTTTTCCCCTCTCTTCCAAGGTGAATGAAGAAGTGGAATTGGAAACTGATGCCGGAGTGACGTGAGGACTATAAGAATTGGAAGATAGTATATAACGAAGTGCTGTGTGGAAAGAGACAAGAAGTATAATAAGATGGAGTTTCCAGCAGAATTTGAAGACGTTTTGCTTGCCTAGTGTGTGTGTGTGCGTGTGTGTGGTGGGTTGGATGCTGGAGCCTCGTGGATAAAGAGAGAGGAAGAGGGAAGACGATATTGAATGTTGATGGGTGCGCATGTAATTTCCGAGTGAGTGGGTCTGGGACTCGGTTCGGTCTCTTTGGACGGCACAAGTCTCCCGGATACAAATTTGTCATCAAAGGCTGCTCCACTGAATTTATATGAATTTACCCCCAATTCTATTCTTCGACAACACAACTAGCTATATATTTGATTCTCGCTGACGACGGTGACGTTCACTCTCTGCTTCACTGCCTTTCTCTCTCTCTCACACACACAGTCAACCTTTTCCTTTACTCCTTCTATAACATCACACACACATCCTCATATTAACAAATCTACATTTAAATTTACAGCCGACAACCCATTGTGTAACTTTACGCAATACGCTCTCTACTTCTCTCTCTCTCTTCGTCTGTTGTCACATTGACAAAGTCAACGACAACAAACGACGAGGAATTGTCAAACATGTTCTTCTTGTGTGTGTGTCTCCTTTATCCGCATCTATTTACAATTTTAGACAAACTGGAAGCTCACTTTTTTCCTTCCTGCTTTAGTCTGTCTGTAGATGTGTGTGTCTTTAGCTTGAGCTGTACAATCAACAATAGGCTTCATTTATATTGAACTTTTGACACTCTATTTTATTTTGTGTATTTGTCGGAGTCGTTTGATTTTGACTTAATTCCATCATTTCACAGGATGAACGCATAATTTTGGACAGGTTTAATTTTAAAGTTGAGACAATTCTATAAATCTTGTACACAGAATCTTATCGCAGAAGGAAGGAGACCTGGGCACGAAACCAAAAGAGACAAAAGCAGAGAATAGAGTGAGTAGAAATGAAACCACAGAAATGGAGAGGACATCATCATCTTCTCGTGCTTCAGACTCGCTTGAAGATGAAAACTCTCTCGGGTACAGACTTGAACGTTAGGTTTGACACAAACAGATAGATAGAAAGAGTTTTTGTGGATGGATGGATGAAGAGAAGACAATGCTTTTATTTCATCTTAGCTTCCTCACTTCATTTTCCTTCAATTGTTTGTTTGCATCTGTTGAGAATACAACAGGGACACACATACAAGTACCACACACACACACAAGGATTTGCTTCATTGAATTCTGTTCTGAGAAAGAGAATAGATGGTTGCATCTATGCACTCAAGTCCCGAGTCTTGCAACTTGAGTGAAGGATATTTGCAATGAGTACAACTTGTACAGAAAGGAATGAGAGTTGACAAGTTCATTTTGTACTTTGGGAAGTTGAGCAGTGGCCAATTGAACAAGCAACATTTACAAAAAGAGAGTGGGAAACAATGTAAAAACAGTTTAATGTTCAAGATGCGTGTGTGTTGGTTGGCATGTGTTTTTCTGTCACCACAACTAGCAAATTGTTCCTTCTACTTTTTCTGTTTTCCAAAAACTATGAATTTTCCTGTTACAATTAACGCGTTATCTTTTTGGTGACCCTGATTTTTTACCAGAAAAACTCTCTCCAATTATTTCTAATTAATTTTGGACTATCTGTGCTGCAAAATATTTGCGAATTAGTTGGATTTGTTCAACTTGTAGTTTTGCGCGTGTATGTATGTGTGCGAATGGGAGTGGAATATATTTTGGCGGAGTGTTCTAGTTTTAAAACAGTAAATGTTTTGAGGGGGAGGGAAGGAGGGAGGGAGGAGGATATAATTAATATATAGGAAATTGAGGGTGATAACTATGGGATGGTGTGTGTCTAATGTTGGAGTCATGTTCAGGCGGAGTGGATGGCGGGACTGGGAGGAGAAAGGTAAAGAGAGAGGAGAGGATAGACATGTCTGCTGGCTCTTCCCAGTGACTTCACAGCTGGAAATCTTTGCCACCCCTCATTTGGCCATCTCACTCTATCTAACAACTTGTAATCTTTTGACTCTTCTATCTACATACTACTCACAAGAGTAGCGAGAGAGAGAAGAAAATCAACGACTTGATTGCCAATAAAATTAATCTCATCTCATCCACCATTCCTCCTTGCCATCCCTCTTTTAACCATCCCACAACTCCATTACCTCTCAATAAATTCAATCTTCCCTTCAACATCCAATATCCTCCATCTCTCCTTTCTCAAACATCTTTATACTCATACCGTACACTCATACATGACACGCCTTTCACGGATACATACTGCATATTGAAAAACATGTATGCCTTCCATACCGTTAAAAACCCAGCAAAAGAATTTCATTTAGACTTGGAACAAACAAGACAAAGTCTTTCTGTTTCAGGATTAGCCATACTCTTTTCATCCTCTTCCATTTTAAAAAAAGATGACAATTTCTTTATGACAATCTCATGACATTGGTTAAACAAGCCGCACTTGTGGTGTGTGTGTGGTGTACACCATGGAAAAGAAAAGAGGGTAGAAATAGAGGAGGAGGATAGAGAGAGAGAGAGAGAGAGAGAGAAGAAGAGAAAAGTTGTGATGATGATGCGACGACTCCAAAAACCCAAACGTCGTCATTGTGTGTCTCATTAATCTTCATCGAATGCCACATTTTCCACTTGGATCATTACGCATTTCCCTCCCTGCCTCCCTGCATACATTCTCCCCTCTCTTCTCCCCTCTCTCTCTTTAATGCACACACAAGGAGAGAGAGAACAAGTGCAGGGTGCCCGAGACTGTGACTTTGTGTGTGTGTGTGTGGGGGGGGGGGGGGTGCTGGAGACTGAATTGGCGTTTTTCTCCTTGATTAGGAGGATGGAAAGTTGAGAATCATTTTGCATTTTGTATGTACATTGCACACACACACACACAGAGAAATATGTATGCACATTTACATGTTGGGGGGTCCATTGAAGCCCATTCAAAAGTTTCTTCCTTGAACTTTAAATTGTCTATTGTACAAATAGACAGTGGGATCAACTCGGTTGTGTTACTTTCTACATTCTGTCTTTCTTTACATCTCTAAGGCTAGACAAAAGGTTGGAAGGGGTGGAGAATTATGAGAAAAATAAGACTGATAATCTGTCTGGGTTGTGGAAGATTATAATATTTATTTTAGAGACAAATGTTCGGTCGGTCATTTTTCTTGGGAGACCAAGTTGGAGTGAGCAATTAACCTATTTGGTCCTTTTTAGCTATTGTTCATAAAGTAGGGGAGATGGAGAGAAGGAAGTTAGGAAATTGGTCAAATAATAATAATCTGTTTTCCATAAATCACCGAAATATTTTTTTGGTGAAAATTGGCAAACAAGGTGAATTGGAATATGACAGTGTGTGCGAGAGAGAGGGCTGCAAGTGTGGAACGTAGAGCAAAAATGATGGATTGTTGTGCAGAATACACACACACACACCATACGATAGATGAGAGAGGGTTGACGTGGGCGCCAGAGTCTGAGAGCCAACCTCAAATCCAATGACAGACAAATCACAGTGATGTTGGCTAATCAGATGGTTGATCCTGTAATTAAAATTGACAGGCTCAAATTATCGGATTTGGTCGCGTGGTCGTGGGCTTCATATTTCATGTCGAAAAATCCACAACAGACACATTTCCTCTCTCTCTCTCTCTCTCCTTCACTCTCTACTTTCATGTAAAGTTGGGATCTGCAGTCCATCTAAATATGGCCATGTACAAATTATCTTCATCATTCTCTCCCTCACCTTATGCAAAATGTATGGCGGGGAGGAGTCATCTTTTGCAAAATCCACTTGTTATTGTACAGCCAGAGAGAGCGGGAGAGTAAATTATCATGTTTCTCTTCATCATGTGACTTTTTGTACAGAATATCTTACATCAATTACTGATTGACTGCGAAGTTCTCCCCTTCTGTACTAATTAAGTCGTTAAACGAAACACTCGAGAGAGGAAAGATGCGAGAAAGTCCTCCATTCTTGTCTGCTTGTAATGTGAACAACGTCCTTCATTTTTATGATGTGTGTACCAGTGTGTGTGTGTGTGGGATTTGGTAAATCTATTTATTTTCAAACAGCATTTCTAAATTTAATCTTACTCAACTATTTATGCCACTCCATTTGGGACAGCAGAGTCAGAATAATAAAAGATGAAAAAAAAGAAATGAGGATTCAAAAGACATTTTTTTCTACTCCATTTACTTACTCTTCATCATTCAAGATTCTCAAGATGAATTGTTTATCCTGTACACACATACAGAGTTACACTGTGTAGACATGATGAGCCAAGTTGTACATACTTTATGATGGGGATGATTAAGCCCAAATCAAATTCCCAACCCACAGTAACCCCTCTTCGTGGTCATAATGACCACTTTGGATTTCCATGTACTCCCACCATCATCCAAAAAACTACATCAAGAAGAGCTATATGGCCATTCAAGCCAGTCCAGCTCAGAGAGACTGAGGCTGACAGTCAATGCTCGACTTGTAACAACTTTTTTACACAAACTGCGCGTCCCCACGGAAGGAATCATTTAAAAACTCACTTTAAAAAGTTGAGCAATCTTCCTCTCTCCCTTATATGCATGTACAGAGAATGTGATTTATAACAATGTCCATCACACACACACACTCTGCTGTTTTATGACGGAGAGAATTTATGGAATGTAGGTGAGACGAGAAGTTGACGTAACAAGGTAAATATGATCGTGTTATTAGAACTACACAGCCTGTGTGTGTGTACGGAGAGAGAAAGAGAGATAGAGATGAGCATGTTCAGAGGATAATGAAATTATTAAATTTTGTCTAAACTCCCTTCTTCATATATTACAGATTATGCACACACACACTCTCAGGGTTTGGTACTTCCACCTGCCAATTTAGTTTGAATAAAGAAATGGGCTCGAAACTCTTTTTGCCATACTCACTTGACTGTGTGTGTATTACATCGTACACTCTGTGTACAGTGTGTGTGTTTGTGTGGACCCAATTTTTTCCTCACAGGATATTAAAGAAGGAGTGTGCGAGTGCGACATTGAAAGATGGTCTGTGATTCAAAGAGCAGAGAACTTGTCATGTGTGTGTGTGCTACCTACAAACTACAAACCCACCATCTCCACACACACACACAGAGAGAGAGAGAGAGAGACAGAGGTTGGCATATGGAGCTCATCGTTGAGATACCCTGGAGCATCCAAAAAAATCCCATGAATAACAAATACGAAGAGTCCTATAAAAGTCACACATATTTTATTTGAATGACTAGCTACCAGCTAACAGCCGCCCTCCGCCACAATTCAACTTTTTCCTATATCCCCCCACATCAACTTTGTACTTCTCTTTTAGCCCTTCATTTCATTTTGTACATGTACAAGTCTGAAGTCATACAAGTGTAGCTCATGATCTGATGTTGGGGGCACATATTACCATTTTTCGAAATGGAAGCAGATGCAAATCTATTTTTTTATTAGTCGTTATTTATTTTCTTTTTTATCTACCATCAATTATTATTATTGTACAACCACTGCTACCACCTCTCACTGAGTTACAGTGTGTGCGTGCGTGTGTATGTGTGTGTGTGTGGAAAATTTTGAAAGTGTTTTTGTTTCAGTTAGTTGTCCGAAAGGAGAATTAAAATAGTCATTTAGTAAAATAAGTTTTTAAAAAATTAATTATGCTTTACACATTTAGATATGCACAACCACAACGTGGATACCATGCTAATGTGGTGACTTTCTCTCTGTGGTGTGTGTGCTCGCGTGTGTGTGTGTGTGGATTACAGCCACAGTGAAACGAGACAAACTACTCCTCATTTAACAGTTTAAATTGAATTTTCGTGGGAGTTTTGATTCAATTTACCAGTTCAAATGGAGGGAAAAAAGCACATTCATTAATAAAACTCGACAAGGATACTTTGTACACACTCGACACACACTGCAAAATACATCCCAAGGGTCAATCGCATTACACAAGTTGTAATCAAGATTGGATTGTGGATCCCTCCCCCTCTTTTTTTACTCCATTCTCTACTCTCCTCCTTTCTATCAATCTGGTCTAATCAAATTATGAAGGGAGTTTGCCATACATTAAAATTACCACATATAGAGCCATGAGTAATAAATATACACAAAAGTAAATAATTAATTCATGGACCAATTAATAGAAAAGAAATTTAGCTCGTGATCAATTCCTAATTTAATTTCATCAAACCAAATCATGAATCCTATTCCGCAGTTCTTGTTCTTCGCCTGAAGTCCCACTGAGAGGCAGAGAAGGGGAAGAGAGCTTTCCTCCTGACACCACATCCACACAAACACAACTTGAAATAAACACACACACACACACACAGACGCGTGCACAGTTAAAAATGAAGAAAAAAATACAAAAGAATAGAGGAATGGGAACAAGGGAAGGTATGCAATGCAACCATATTATTAACAAGTTGAGTAGAAAATTGTTCCATAAATATTTAATAATTAAAAAAGAATTTTTGCTAATTTAGTGTAATCCTTAGCACACACATTCTAGTGTATACAACACACCAGAATTTTTTTGCACAATTTCCCAATTATATTTGTACACGGCACTCTCTCTCGTCTACAGCTTAAATATACATACATTTGGTGGTTCAAAAATCCTGAGTGAGTGTGTGTGTGTCTGAGATTTTGAGAGCACGGACAGAGGAGGATTGAGTAAGGATAGTAAAGGTATAATGGAATAGAGATTGTGAGAGGAGGGGGAAGTAGTGAAAAGTTAGAGAGAGGAAATAAAGAGGAGGGAGGGAGGGAGAGAAGTGGCAATGGTGGCTGGAGGAGTAAAAACAAAGGCGAGCACATCTTTGGGGCTTTTTAATGGCCCGCAGACGCTTATATAGCGTCTGCGGGCTGCATATAAGCCAAGTGTGGGCGTGTCGCTCCGAAATTTGTCAGCTATCTTTCGCCCTAGGACCATATCGGGCTTCAAACATTTTTTTTCCTCTCTCTCTCTCCCTCGCTCACTCTTGGCTCTATTCCCACCGACTATACTCTAACCTAACTATAGAATTGTGTAGGGTTGATGTCTGTGTTCTTGGAGTACATTCCCCGCTCTCACATCCTCTCCTCTCTCTCTCTCTCTCTCTCTGGGTTTTATACATTACATTCTACCCGCTATAATATTATTTCTGTTCATCATGTATGTACGAGTAGAACCAAGATGGAATGAAATCCATTCTCTCCCTCTCCTTCTTCCTCTTGATCTTGTGCACTCTGAATGTGGACTTATCTGTGTAGTTTGGGAAGTTTAATTCTGCCATGCCATCGTCTCTTCTCCTCCCTTCCCTCTCCCTCTCTCTCCATCCTCTGCTGCTGTCTTGCCGTTGGAAAATATATCGTCTCACATGCCTACACAACCTATATCTCACCCATGCATTTGTCTACTACTTGCCACCACAAGACACACACACACACGTATGTACAAGACTAGAGAGCATCAAGAAGATGCTCTCGAGAAGAAGAAACCTTCTCCTTGTGTGTGTGTTTGTGTGTGTATCCCATGTATCTCCGTCTCCAAAAGTAGAATCAAGTCATTATTGCCTTTCGGACATCCAGCCAACTTACCTCTTGTGTGTGTGTGTGTGTGTGTGTGTGTGTGTGTGTGTGTGTGTTTCAGCTTTGCTCAATATTTGTGCGCTTCTCGTCGTACATATGAAAGTCTATAGGCTCATCAGACGGGAAGAGAGAGAAAGAGAACAGTCACATGGACTTCCTTTGCCATGCAATGTCTATGGTGAATACACACAATTCTGTAGGAGTGTGTGTGTGTATGTAATATGTGTATAGGGATTAATGTGGAAACCACAAGGACAAAGGTCGCTAGTCCATTATACCCCCAGTACCGTCGTCATCGTCATCACCATCGACTTTACATTAAAGAGTCGATTCATCTTTGCCCATACAATTGTCATCAAACATTAATTTCTAACCTTATGTCTCATCCCTGCGTATCCCTCTCTCCCTCCCTCCCTCTCTCTCTGATATATCCTAATACTGACGGAAAGGAAGGATCAACTAATAAAATTCCATTAGACCAAACACACACTTTTGTGGACATAAAGAGAGTGTCTATAGCTAGTTCATATTTCACAATAATTTTTAAAGGTAAATCAACATTTGATTAGCTTCAAATAAGAGAGAGAAGCTTTATTGTGGTGTAATGAGGCAAAAGATATTAGAGAGAGTGTATGTGTGTCTATATATGTGATGGAGAGAGTGAGGGTTATAGGATGGAAAAAAGGCTGATTGAAGATTGGAACAGCAATAAGTGCACACACCTGAATTATTTGAGAACGAATCTTGAGTTGTAAAATCAAATGAATGAGTAAAATGACTTCATATCATTAAGTCCGGTTCTCTCTCTCTCTCCTGCCATTGCTACTTCTAATCCAAAACTTCTCTCTCCTTCGCTATCAACATTTCATCTGACTGATGTTCTACGGCTTCTCATACCTCTTTCCCTCACACAAATGTTCTCCTGTGTGTGCCTGTGTGTGTGTAGCGGATAAAAGGTAACAATTTTTCCTCATACCGAGACCAAGAACTTAGTTAGGAAATATGTGGCTGTGGCTGTGTGTGTGTGTGTGTGTGTCTTCCGTTAGAATTAGTCAGGTTGTCTGTGTGTGTTGAAGTCATCCCAAAACTGGATTTAATATGAAAATATGAAAGAGAGAGAGAGGAGGGGATATTTGGATATAATCTTAATTTCTCTCTACTACTACTACTCTACTATATGTGTATATATAGACAGTGTCATGGATTGATAGATGAATTACCATTTTTCGTACTCTCTCTCTCTCATACGTCTAATGTTCCCTGTGTGTATATGTTACAGAGAGAGACCCTCATTGAGGTGCATAGCATAGGCATTGGTCGATCTAAATCTTGTTCTCCCTCTCACTCACTCATTTCTAGCTAGTTTCAAGCTAACTAAGCCGAATTTATATTATAAAGAGAGAGAGAGATAATACGGCAGAGAGTTGAGTTCTTAACGTTTTGGTGTTGATGGTAGCAAATGTCTTGTACATACACAACACAACCAATGTGTGTGTGTGTGTTGGTGAGATTCATTTAAACTTTGTGGAAGAGGAGATAACAAGTCAGCTTCGTTAAGAAAAATAAGGCAGGTACACACACACACATAACACATCATGAAGAACCTTAATAAACTCGACTCGACCCTGCCAAAGCTAATGAATCAGAGTTTCTTCAGTATTTACTTTACCTCAGATGGAGAGCAGAGAGAAGAGACCAAACGACTTTACTTTTCCGCTCCCTCACAACACCAATTTATTTTTACATATAAAAATAAAATTCTCTCCTCCTTCTCCCTTCTATCTCTACGTACAATAGACATCTTTTCCCTGTGTGTAGGTAAATAGATAATTTTTCCTTTTGTACTTTCAACCCTAGGGAAAATTCAAGAAGAATTTTTTAAATGATAGAATTTCAGAAAATCCAGAAAATTATTGACAGTTCTATGGCCACGAATTTTGAAAAGTCTTCTAAATATTGCAGGATATTCTATACTAATACATTAGACAGAAATCCCGGTTTTGGTCCATTTTTCATCCCAAACTTTTCACAGGGACAAAATTTTGTTGGAGATTTCTCCCCCCGTGTCTCCCATTCCGAGTACATACAGTTCTGACCGAGACACACAGTAGGCCAGAATGGAGGGTAAAAGGCTTTCATTCTAATGTCTGTGACCGATTTATACACACACTCACTCTCTCTCTCTCTCTCTCTCTCTCTCTCCGACTTTGTACAGAGAAAGAGATAAAGTGATGACGGGAAAAGGACTTGAAACTTTTGTAATCCATCTCAGCTAAGGGACTGTCTGTTTTTTCCCATCTGAAGTAACTTTGATTCTCCTCTCTTTCTTTCTTTGGTCGCCCACTCTTTTTCCGTTCCAAAAAAGCGCCGATGCCGATAACCGACTTTTGCTCTTCTTCTTCCTCCCCCTCCTCCTCCGTCTTCTTCATCTCGTGTGTGGACAATGGGAAGAGTAGGTAGTGGCAGTCTTATTAATCTTGACTTTTTCTCGAGGACTGTCGTTTGGGTTTCCAATTGGTAAGGAAAGAGAGGGAGGAGGGGGGCAAGAGTTGGATTAGTCAAAATGGACTACTTGAATCCTTTGAGAGAGAGAGAGAGAGAGGCTGGGTTGAGCGTCACAATAAAAGAGAGGAGAATAAGAAAAGGTAAATAAACTCAATGGAGAATATTTAGTGGAGAGGGGCTGATAATGTTGACTTGTATGGGTCCAAGTTGAGCTTCCGCTCCACTGGCTAACAATGGGATCGTTAATGAGACAGAAAGAGCCGATTTGTATGCGGCTCAACACCATCTTCATCCGCATCAGCAGATCCCACCACACACACACACACACTCCTTCTCTCTCCTCTCTTTCCCTGTATTGTACAGTCACTCATGCAAAATATTTTAGCCAGGGGCAACTCGTCTGCCTCCAGAAATCATTTTTGTATTTGTTCATTTCAATCTTTGCCATTTCACTATTACTCCTTCTTCTTTTTACTACTGTACCGTGTTGTGTTGTGTGTGTGTGTCCATCCAAATCCAACCTCTCTCTCTCGGGGCTTGGGAAATTTCCCTTAATTTCTCCACGCATGCAATCCCCAACACTGCCAATAATTGCTCATACTTAGTCGGGCTGCTAATGCCGTCATTACTCACTCTCTCCCTCCACCATACAAATGTCGACTGTCTTTATGTATTCTTGTGAGAGGAAAAAAAGTGTCTACCAAATGAGTACTACAAAGCAGGACTCCCTCCATGTCTGAAGAAGAGTGTGACCTTGTACAAGTCTCCGTGGAGAGTGTGTGTGTGTACGGAATAGATGAGACAATGCTCCTTGAGCAGCCTCAGAATTCGGATGTGGATAATCAATGAAATATTTTATCTCACACAATCTTTGTATCTTAATTAATGGAGCCGAAATAAATACGGCCGTGGATTGAAGACAAATTTATCTTACGCAAACCCATCTCATGACTTTTTAGCTACTCATGTCTTCTCTGTAAGTTGCTGACATCATGTTCAATACATGATCATCTCTCTACTTGGACAAGTACACAATTCATTCCGATCAATATATTCCAGGGTCACCTACTTACACACAGTACAAATGGAATGGGCGACTGGAAGAATAAATTTTCATGCAGTATGTAAGACCTGCTGAAGATATTTGTTACAGATAATTTAGATTAAGAAGGAGAATGCTGTGCTAAAATGTGTAATTACAAATTTGTGTTGTGTGTTTTAGACTCCTTATTTATCAAAAGTTAATTCAATGTGGAATCCTATGAGAAGGGAATTAAAAAGTGACAGCATAGAGAGAGAGAGAGGGGAGAAGGGAGGTAGACATCATGAACCAGTTTTCTGTTTGATGGGAAGTTCTGGTTGTTCTTTCGATCAACAAACCCGAAAAAGAGAAGCGGCAACCAGCTTGCAATTACTTGAATAGCTTTGCGTACACAGACACACACACACACACAAACATACACAAGTAGTGTGTATACATTTTTAAAATCAAACTCAACTGTATAGACTGTGTGTAGAAATCATGCTCATTTAATTACTTACAAGACAAGGCAGTGCTAAATCATCATTGAGAGACGATCCTAACAATATAATACATATGTACACACCAGTCCATGTAAAGAGAACTCAAGTGTATGGAAAAATATTATAAAACTCACGCGTACATTTCCTTCATTAAAAACGCACACACACACACACTCTCCCCCTCATATAGGATGATGATGTATGTAGAGTACGCTAGCATTGTTTTTCCCATTCTTTTTAAAATGATAAGAAGAATTACGTGACATGCTTAACATGCTACTTCCATTGTGTGTGTGTGTATGTGTGTGTTTATGCTCTCTGTTTCTCTCTGCTGAATGAAGCTACTTACGATTTAAGTAGAATGAATTAAGAGAGCTTCGTTTCGCATAGTACACCGTATTCTGACTTAAAATCGTCTTGCCTTCGAAGGTGAGTTTCATGTATTCATGTATTGGATAGTTAGCAGGGATTGAAGTTTAGGATAATAATCTCGAGTTTGTTTTTTTAATGTAGTAAAAGCTTCACGAATAATTTGCGTACTCATCTTTGTCAGTGGGGGTTTGATGATAATGATGACCCGGGATCTCATTACTTTGCAAGTGAGTACGGTAGGGAGTGGAAGAGTTTGTGCATATCATTTTGATCTTCAAAAAAAGACCACCTACTGTCTTTTCACACATGCTAACACAGTAACTACCACCACCACCACCACCACTACTTCTAGTACATTATATGAGCCGTACTCCATGGGTCTCTCCCATTTTTTCATGTGTTCCTGCATTATCATAATAATGTGAAGAGTGTTTTCTTACACAATTCCATGATGGTCATTTGACTACGGACTCAAGGGAGACTTGGGTTGATACGTTAATAACGTAATTTACAACAGGACACATTCTAAGAGAAAGAAAATTTTAGAATTGTTTTACCTTCCATGAGGATGACCATTGCTTCTAGTTCTTGGTTATCTCCAAATTTATTCCCTGTGCTGTCATATCCATTTCATTAACATGCTTCCTAATTTCTTGTGTCTTTTTTGACGCAATTTATTTGTCAATCTCGAAAGCATGACTTGTGACACTCGAGAATTAAAAATGTCGTCGAACTTGCTTTCTCCTCCTTTCTCTCGGTCCACTTCAAAGGATAGACTTAGTTGACAAAGGTCCAGTCAAAGGTTATGATGGAGTGTCAGGAATGAACGGTCCAGTATTTTCTGGATAATTTTTAATGACAAATGATGGGTTCGGTTCTGCGTGTAAGTGCATCATTCCAATTTTTGCACGTTGTGTATTTTGAATTTGTATGCATCGGGATTTTTCATGCTTCCATGTTATGTATGTATGTAATGTGTCATGATGGATGGATGGGACAAAGTCAAAGTATGTCTTGACTGTTCCAGACTGGACAATAAGCAATTTTTAATAAATTTCATTCTTTTTTTCCAAAATAATAACAAAAGATCCAAGAGAATGTGTTATCTTTTTTTTCCCGGATTTTATTACTATAATTATATATACAATAATCCTGGATAAATGGAGTGGGGGTATTTGATTTTTAAGGGGGTGGGGGAAGTCTATGTAATTTTTTCTTTCTTTTTTTTACATATTATGTATATAAATAGTATAGTATAGTGACACTGTACAACGTATAGAATTACATGCAGTTGTTTTTTCTATTTATTTGGGGGGAGGAGAAGAAGGGCTGCTGCGACATTACTAATTTTTAACTTAAATATGTTACAATATATATTATTATGTAAATATATATTTATTTTATATGTAGGTTTTCACATTATATACCTTAACGACTATTCATTAATTCTGTATTTTTTTGTTCATCATTCTTTAAAAACTAGTATATATATAGTTTTTTTGATTCACGTCACAGGGAAAATTCATTGGGTTTTGAAATATAATATAATATATTTTTAAATAGTTTTCTTCTTCTTTTACTTCTAGATTATGTATGTATATTATATGTATCGTAAATGTAAGTAGTGTGTGTGGTTTTTTTTCCATATAATGTTTTTTTTTGTCTCGTCTCGTACACTCGTCGTCCTCCTCATCCTCATCATCTTCATCTTGTATCTCTCATAATATTACATACCTATATATTATGTACTATCACTCTTGTAGGTATATATATATATTGTAGTATGTACTATGTACTATAGTATAAGATAACATTGTAATGTAATAACAAATAAGAGCTTTTATATTGATTTGAGGGATTTGCTCTTTAATAAAATAACTAGCAGTCATAATAATAATAAATATTATTATTAAATGTTTTTTTTAAAAACTCCTTCCTCCCCACGTACGTGTATTTATCATACTTTTTTAGCATATTATACTATGAGGCGTTTTGCGTGTCAGCTACATCGATAATATGATATAACAATATTCATAATAATAAACACAAACATATAATTGTGTGTGTGGGATTATTACTTACTGTAAGTAGAGTAGTGTGTGATAGTAAGTAGTTACATAGTAAAATGTCAGTGTAGATTGACCGAAAAGAAAAGTACAATTTGTGTTATGTCAAATTACATTTGTTTAATCCTCTATTTTTTTATAGTCTTGATAAAAATGTAAGTATATTTGTAATTAATTTGTATTAATAATTAGTCCATCATTTCCTTAATTTTCTCAACATCCACTCAAGCACACACAAAAGACATTATTGAAATAAATTAGTTTCATTTTTTTGAATAAAATCATTTTTTGAGCATCTTATCTCTCTCTCACTCTCATTCACTCATCTGTACTCTTGTTTATGTAATTGTAAATTGTAAAATTTAAATGGACAAAAAAAATTTGTGTTAAAATATCACTTGTTCACCCAATGAGCCTATAACAAAAATTGTAGCTTTAATAGTTGAATCTTTTTTTCTTTGACTATCGCCACAATAATATGACTGCTCATCACTGGTTATAATTATGTGTTCCTAGTTTTATGTATTTTGAATCAGTAAGATTAGTAGTAGAAAGAGTACAATGTGTCGTCTCTGAATATATATTGTGTCTATGTGTGTGTACTGAGTGTGTGTGTGATAGTTGTAATATGACTTTAAGTAGTGTAGAGGTACTTTTTTTAAAAGTTAATATTCTCTCAACAAAAACAATTCTTTGAGGACTTGAGGGGAGGTATATATAAAATTGTGTTGTTGGAAGGGAAGGGGTCTCCCCTTCCTAACGTAACGATAGGGATCAGAGTTGAAAAAAAATAACACTCTTGTCTGCTGCTGTCTCTAGCAATAATAACTCAACAAATTTTATAATTGATATTATCTCTGAGAGAGCAGAGAGGGGAACAAAGTATTTTTATACGGTTCACAAAAAAAAAGTTTAAAATTTGGGGAAATTATCCTGTATAATGGACTCAAATGAAGAGTGACAGTCCCTTCCTTCCTCTCTCTATCTCTTTACTCAAGTGCACCAAAATTTTTTTTGTTATAAAAAAATTCTAATTTTCCTTTGTCAGTCTGAAGGACGAGGTTGAAGGAAGAGACAAACAAGGTTTGAAATCCCTCCTCCTCCTCCTCTTTACCTACAGACAAATATTGTATGAAGAAGGGTGTTTGAAACTGGTCTCAAAATTTGGAAATAGAGATTTTTGTTTCCAAAAAGTACATAATATTATAATTATAATTAATTAGGGGAAAAGGAGGGTTGTGGTGTGTGTGTCCTCTCTCTCTCTGTGTCTGTATCTGTGTGTGTGTCCTCGTCCAATTTCAATAGAGATAGATAAGCAGAGGGGGGAGCTTATTTTTCCTCCTTAAAAAGTTAACTGGAGCTCAATTGTAGGGGGAATTTCTCTCTCTCCCTCTCTTCACAGTCCACAACACACACAAATGATGTGTGTATTAACCTAGGCATAATACATAAGTGAAGAGGACAGTGTTTGAAAGGAGAGGTCTAATAGAATCCTCCTGCACTGCACACACACACGTTAATGTTGGCTCGGTTAGTTAGAGTAGGGAGAGGAAGCGAGATAAATAATGACACTGAATATGGTGATTGACATGCACGCAGTCACTTGGAAGTTGAAGCCGTATATTTCCACTGTACCATGTGTGTGTGTGTGTTGGTTCAAGTCAGTATAGTCAAGCTACAATAGTTGAAGGGTATGTGGTCTGTCTAGGACGACTATCAGTCAGTATTACAAAGTATGAGATCAGAGGGAGAAGAGGGATTTTCTTTTTATACTCTTTTCTTTCCTCGAATATTAACACCACCAACAATTTTAATAGCCGTCCCTCACACAAATAATTGTAGACATTGACTGGCTGGACAAACGACGTTTCATTTTTAAAAAGTACCTCCTATCCCTACTACTACTTATGAACTCCTCTCTCAATTTTTTTGAAAGCATTATTAAGGATTAGAACAATTGCCCCTCATCTCAAGCTAATTGTGACTTGTCGGCGGATAAAATTTGACAAACTGATTCAAGTGGTATTTAGTGTGTAGGTGTGTGTGTGATTTTTAGTAACAAATTTAGACATAATGATTTGAAAAATAGTTGTGTAACGTGAGAGAGACGATGATGCTGGTTACTACTGTAGTTACATACACAAATTTGGTCACTATTTTCAAGTAGTTTCTTAAGAGAAAAGAATGGAGGACTAATTAATTGACAATTTAAGAGTAGTGAGTAGTTGAGAAAGACGAGTGACATGGATTGGAGGTCTAGAGGTGAGAGAATGTAGAGTTGGATGAACAGAGGGGGATGTCAATGGTGTTAATGGGTAGTGGTGGTGAGTTGAGGAGCAGAGGAGAAGGAGGCTCTCTACTCCGGATACTCCGGACACAAGCCGAGCTGGTCTCGGTGGTGGAGAAGTTGGACACAGACACAGACGCGTTCGGACACAGACAGAGACACAGAGTTGGAGTATGAGGGTGTGTGAGAAAAGTTGTTGTGTAGTTTTGTTGAGAGAGAAATTGTTGATGAAGATGTCCAGGATGGGATTTTTTTCAGGAGAAAAAAGTCATGCTTTAGCCTTAGTAATAATATCTCTGAGGGTGGCTGCTGTTTTCTGTTTTCCTATAAGAGATCATTATAACGTATAACAATTAAATCGACGGTTTGATATCTTGTTGTTGTAATCCTAAGCCAACAGCAGGGGAGAGTGCATGTGGAGGTAGGGGCGGTGTAGTGACCGAGGAAGCGGGACTATTGGCAGAGTTAGCCTCTGACTGACTATTGTCCTCATCTTCATCCTCCTCAGAACCACTTCTCTTGTGTGCACCGTTACCCGGGTTACCGCCGGTTTGGTGGGTTTTAACGTGTTTAGACAGATGATCACTTCGCATGAACCGTTTATTGCATACCGGACAAGCAAATCGCTTTTCACCTGTATGGGTCCTGAGGTGGCGCTGCAACTCGTCAGAACGGGTAAAGCGTTTTCCGCAGAATAGCCAATTGCACACAAATGGTCTCTCACCTGTATGCCATCTGAGGTGAGCCTTTAGATGGGACGTCTTCCCGTACACCTGTCGTCACACACAAATAAACCATATCAGTGTATATTCCAAAATCAATTTTTACATTTTAAATTTACAATTTACAATTCATTCTGAATTTATCAAAAATCTCCCGTCCACTACACACTACAAAAATGCATACTAGTTAATCCTACACTCCCGAAACACACCATCCCGAAATGTGTCTCTTGGGCTTTTTAACAACCATCATTATTTCCATCTCTATCTCTCAAGTCTAGAGAGTCAAGTTGCTCTTTGGGCGTTTCATTCTATTTACACTAATCTATAGTCCCACACTCCCCGCTCCCTCCCTCCTTCCCTCCCCCTCTCCTCCCTCCTCTATCTCCACATCCTAGCGAATCATTAATGATTAAGTACATGTGTCAAAGTGTACTTTGGAACAGCCACACCTCAACCTAATGGCCCTTCCTATAACATACATTATGTGTTTCTGTACTCTGTAGTGTGTGTGTGTTTTGTGCTCTACATGAATATTTAGATCCAGTCTCTGAACAAGAATCTACTTGAGGCCTCTTCTTTTCTCCTCCTCTCTTCTTGTACTTGTGTTAATACATGCAAAGCTCCTCACAATTGTATAATCATCATACATTATATCTCTCTCAACCATACAATACATTTAGTGCTCAAAGAACCTTAGCCTTCTTTTTTTTAAAGAAGAGGAATAAACATTTTTACCTCTTTACCTCCCGAGTCTACTTATTTTTGGATTTTTGAAATGGATTAAAAACTTTGAACCAATAAATTTGTTTACGCATTCAAATTGTATTAAGTGTAGTGTCGTGTGTGTGTGTGTGTGTGTGTGATAGGGAAAATTCCCTATCTGCAAAATGGGGGTGTGAGGAAGATAATGAGGTAATACAAAAATATCAAGGTAAAATCCAGAGAGTTAGTTATAACCATCGATTTTCAACAGTAGAAATAAGTAGCTAATAGTATGTACTTTTTGAACCCCTCCGTGTGTGTGTCCCTGTGTGTGTGTGTCTGTCTGCTACGGTGTAGAGACAGAGATAATTATAGGCGCTTATTTCCTGTCCCCCCACACACACACACATGCAGACGATGCGGGGGGAGTGAGGAGTGCCACACACGCTGTTCCCTTGATTCGTATAATTTTATAAGATGATTTGGGGTGGTTTTCAATGTTTCTCAGAGTGAGTTCTGAGGGTGAGATAATAACTAAAAACATGGCCTTATCATATCCTCCATTTTTTTAGCATTTTATGATAAAGACAGACGCACGTGCGAAATACAACATGCAATTATATGATTGAAAACTTGGAGCAACCCACTCTCTTTTCGTGAGTGTGTGTGTGTGTTTGTGTTTGTGCTGTACAGACAATGTCTACACACAAACATAGTCTACACGGACCCACTCACTGGGTCCAAAGTGGACATGACATGGAGTCAACGAGTCGCCAAAAAACTCACAAGTGGCAGTCTGCACTAAAAACGGAAGGGCACAAAAACACTCAGCTTTCTTTTAGTAGATTCTATTTAAGGGTGGAGTCTCCTCTTAGTCAACAAACACACTTTTGAGGGACTTTAGTTTCTCCCTATTTTACGCTAAGGTCAGAAAATCAAATAATTTAAAAAACAATTCCACTTATTGATGGACAATAAAAGATAAATCCACAAAAATATGGCTACTTAAATTATTTCAAGTTGGATTCAGCGTCCTAACTTTAAAAGCCGGTCCCTGGACCTTTATTAACAGTTCTGAATGACCCTGACAGTCAATTTTTGTAATTATCCTGTACCCCCCGTCTAGACTTGACAGTCAAGTGTTTAGTTGAAGTTAGGAGTCATTTAAGAGTCATTCCCACTGCCCTGCTACGTGTAAATAGTCGTCTTCCTTCGTTAGTTAAGACACAAATGAGTAATATTCCTTCCGTTTCCTCTCTACTCCTCTGTTGAGGGAACACTTGACTTGATGAATCCTCTACTCGTCTAATATTACTAGAGTTCACAATCCTGATTTATTAAAATTACATGGTATAACAAAGAATAAATTCTCTTCCTCCTCCTCAAAGACTACTTTATAGGGTAAGGTGAACAGAGAGTTCTCTCTCTCCCTCTCTCTTGATATTTGTTTGAGGAATGATTAGAATTAGAATGGTTTAATAAATAAGCCATGTGTTGAGAAGACTTGTTGCGAAGGAACGCAACACTTGACATTTGATGCATGACGGGATGAGGATATATTACAGTGATGATATGTATTGTTACTCACCAAACTACAACACAACATTAAAATGTTCTTATGAGTTTTCTGAAGGAGGGGGGAATTTCGTGAGTACTCCTTCGTACTGTGTGTGTTATGTTATGTGTGTGTGTGTGCTTGTGGGGATGGGATCCTCTCTCTCTCTCTCTCATACGATGTGAGGAGAGTTGCTATGAAATATGTATGTGAAGAGGATATAGTCCAGTGACTTGACCACTAGTGCACCCATTCATTTCATATTATAAAAATTAATTAAAATATGAAACCTGTTGTTTAATCCTCCGTCCTCACACATTATTAAACATTATAAATGTCTTCTCCCTTCCCCACTATAAATTCCCCACAACACACAACACACACATTAACTTATTATTGTTGTTGTTCTTGTAGATCCATCTCTCTTCACTTTAATTGCTTTTCCTAGACAATCTTTCCCTCTTTTATATCCCTCTCCCTCACACACACACACTCACACACACACGTACACACAGGAGATGGAAGACTCCGATATGAATTTCTTTACAAATAACGTAATGGTGGTTTAATTCTGCCCACTACGTTGTGTGTGTGTGTGTGTGTTTTGGGAAAAAATCAGATTCGTGAAGTACTCAGGTAGAAAAATGAGACGAGGAGAGTGACTACATGCAAATGTGTCAGGTTAGTCAGGCTGAGGCTGAGGATGAGGATTAGAGGGAGGAAAATAGACATTGAGACATTGGACAGGGAGGAGAAGAGTTGGTGGGTGGTAACTTGTATGAAAATTTGCACATCATCAACCTCCTCCTAATCGTCACCATCCAACACAGCACACCAGGGAAAAACAAAGTGAGAAGAGACGTCTCTCTCTCTCCTCATCCTCAACCTAATCGTCCGGGTGGTCATTAACAATGAATTTAACGGCAAACTTTACACAGGTAATCATTCCCTGTTGTATCCCTCAAATAATGAATTATTCATTTTTTGACACTAACACTCTACTCCATTTATACTCCATTCTCCGCTTAACACATTTTTTCTCCCCTCCTCTAATTTTATGCGTGAGTGTGCGTGTGTCTATCTGTATTTATATTATACACCATTTTACACTGGTTAGTTTGTTAGCTTGTTTTTTCTCTTTGGACTAACATGATTAAGATCATTTTGTTACGTACACCCCTCCTAACCTCGAGATTTAATTGGAACATTGTATAGTGAGTAGAGAACAGAGCAATTAATTTTTTGCGTACATTTGAACTCCATGTAGAAGAGGATTTGCATAAGAGTATAAATGGGACATTTAAATTTTATCTATTGTATTCTCAATTTAATTTCCAATGGAGATATCTGATGGTGGTGGTGTCTGATAGAGATATTCGACTACATGTTGTATATCTCTCCTCATCTTTATGTGTATGGGAAAATAATTTAAACTAACATTAAAAAGTTAATTGAATGGATAGACTACATTTGTAGAGGCTATAAGAATATTTGACGAAAAAAGAGACTGACCTTTCCACAACCTGGGATGTGGCAAGAGTGAATATTTTTCTTTCTAAGGTGTGCACCTGCTGGTCCAAGTCTCTCGGCTTCTACAAGTGGTTCAACAAATCACAACAGACCACATTAAATTGAGACGAGACAACACAATGTAGAGACGAAGAGGACAAAAAAATATTTGTCCAATTTTAACAACAATTAATTGAATTTTGAGAAATTTTATTGGATCATGATATAATGGTGTACCTTGACAGTTGGGACAATCACAGGTTGCTCGACCAGTGTAACGTCGCTGGGAACGAGGTGAAGGCACCTGCTTTATAAATTAATAGAAAAAAACAAATAACCAGTTAAACATTTTATAATTTCATCCAACAACTCCATTTTCCATTCCATTTTTTTCTCTTCTCTCCTCTCTTTTCCTTCTTGTACAAATGTGTGGTAAAAAGTACGAGCACACACACTTTGTCCAATCCACATTTTGATTTGATTTGAAAATCTCATGATGCTTCTCTCCAATTCTCTCTCTCTTTTTCTCAATTTTCCATCTATGATGGAATTTTTATATTACATTTTATTCTCCATCACCAGATACAAGTGGCCAAAAGAATTATTAAGAGGCAAGATTACAACAACAACAACAATAGCAATATAGCAGCAAGAGAGTAGCAGGAAGAGAGATAGAGAAAAAAAAGAGGGTTGTTCTATGCTACACTTCTCTCCTTCATCTTTTTTTATTCATCTTGTCACGACAAGACCATTCTTCTAACGTGTGTGTGTGTGAGTGCATTTAATATGATATAAATTCTATCATAGAATCCACACACACACACACAGTCTACTATCAACCATACACATTCAAGTTTACATGGTAGTTGCATTCATTTTTACTTTTCTACAGTGGTTCTAGTACAAAGGGGAATAAGGGGGGGGGGGGAATGTTGAATTAAATATTTACAATGTGTAATGGTTGCACTTGTAATACTCTTTACTCTATACTAGCAAAAACCTCCCTCCCTTATTTTCAAATAGAAGGAGAAATATTCAAACTATACATAAAATATGTTTGGAAATACACAAGGAGAATCCTAGTTAGTCGTATTATTTTTAAACTACGCTGTGTGAATATAAAATTCATGAGTTCAGACTGTAAGTGAAGGTAGTATGTACTATGTACAGTACAGTAGAAGATGTGTCTAGTCAAGACGACAGTGTATACAATACGTATAAATATAATATTAGAGGCGGCGGTAGCTCATTCATGTTTTATGGATTAAAAATGAAAAAAAGAACGAGTATCCAAAAACTTATGACAGTTCACATACATACACGATGATGACCAGAGCAGACTTACCTGATACACACACACACACATACACAGAGCATTCCAATGGTTCTGTTCATTACGTATGTACAATATTTATTCTCTCCTCTGTGTATTGTGTATGTAGAGTAGACACACGAGTGTAAACACGCGTTTTTGCATTTTTACCATTAGAATGTGGATTACAAGAGGGTCTGCCCGTTCTACTAGAAGCGAGGGTTTAAAGCAGAGCATATTTACTAGTAGGTATGTTTTCTCAAAAAAAAATGCAGACAGAGAAGAGGAGAAGGAAAAAAACGCTCCTCGAGACTATGGTCAATGAATAGGTAATATATTTTATAGTAGTAAGTCACGACTTTGTCCATCCATACTACAGGGAAAGGAAGAGGAGGAGGAGGAGGGAATATTACGATACGTCAACTTGTACACAGAATTACAGAGTAAAAGGGGAGTAAATTGATAGATGGATAGAATCATTAAAAGAATATTAAAAAAAAGAGAGGATTTTTCTGAGGCATCATCATCATCATATTCGTGGCTTGATACACATACACATATGGGAGTACATACAGTGTGTGCTCTTCATTGACAGGACAAGTCAAAAGACGAGTAGTAGTTGTGGAGTAAGTTTAAATACTGACCAGACATTGTGACGGAGATGAGAGAAGAAGGGATACACAAAATGAGTGAGAAAGACGGTGAACTAACCTGTGGCAGTGATGCTTGACCTAAACCAAAAGGAGATGTAACACTTGAGCCCACGCCTTGACTTGGCAGCATTGACTTGTACGTATCCTGTATTTTTGTGTATCCAAATGACAAATGGAGACAGACGGGACACACACAAGAAAATAAAAACAAGAGAAAAACATTTTATGAGTAGGTCAAAGATAGATTTATATATTTTTTTAAAAAAAATATTTCATTGTTTCCCCTCTTCTTTTCTTCTCAAGTAAATCTCTCTTCTTTTACATTACATTAAGTAATGTGAATGTGTGGCCACTACTGTCCGAGTTACATTATGTATATTATGGTATGGTATAACTGTAGTGAGATAGAGATGAATTTGGGTAATGGTGGATATGTAAATATATTTGTTGAAGGAAAGGTGGACGAATTTACAATTTGGTTATGTACGACGAAGGGAAATATGGGAAGGTGAAGTGAGGGAGATGGAGAAAAGAGGCAGCATTTTTATCCCTATTTACTGCCTCAAGTCTTTCATTATCCTCATAAGAGTTTGAGTTTGAGAGTTGGATGGTTTCGTGAATGCATGATTCACGATACTAAAATTCCAATCATGAAGAATCTCTTCTCGTCTCTCTTGACTCTCCTCATATTCCCTTGTTGTAATATTGTTACTTCGATGTGTGTGTGTGTATATATACAAGACATTTATTGACCTCTATCTCAATTCTCTAATTTAAAAAGGAGGAGAAAAAATGTCTTGTTGCTGTTCTTGTGTAAGTTCAGCACGTCCACACACACCCATAGCACAACCACATAAGATCAAGGAGCAAATTCAAAAAATGAAAATAAATCTATTGGGACAAATCAAATTACTTTTTTTCCCCTTCTCCCTCTCTCTCTCGCCGTGTAATCCGTGTGTAATTTAAGGTCTCTACACACACGAACCCACGATAGATAGATACACCATACTATACCATAATATTGTAATCTCAAAATGGACAACATTTATTCTCCTCTTCGTATTTCCCTACTAGAATCATGGGGGAAATTAATCAAACATTTTCTTTTATTTTCTTCTCATCAAAAATCCAAAGTCCGAGTGTGTACATAATGAGAAAAGGTCATAATGAGATTTGACACAAATACAAATATACATTTTAAAAAAATGATTCTTTAGAAAAATAATAACCCACCACCACCTGAATTATAGTATGATGTATAATGTAATGTTTTTGTTGCAAAAGAAAATAAAAGCTAGAATTTATAAAAGTGAGGGATGACGAAGAGGATGATGGTTTTGAATAGAGTGGGAGCTTACCTGAAGAAGGTGTTGACCCGAGGTTAGTATATGAGGATTAGAGGCAGCCAAGGAGTGAGTGAGGGAGGAGTAGTCATTGTAGTTGGACATTTGATGATGAGGGTGATGGGCATGGTGCATTCCGGACACAGACGCGGGTGTTATTGCACTTCCGGCTTCTGTGTAAAAAATTTACCACACACATAATAGTAAAGACGATTATCTCTAGACTTTTGTCCTACCCCACTCTTCACTCAAATGTACAGTGCATGCACAAAAGTTTGCAGAATTATTATTGTTTTGATTTTTTAAAAACTAAATCATTTCAAGCAATGCTAATTCCAGGAATGAAGAAAGTATTATTTTTACCAGTTTGATAGTCCATTGCTGTCCAAATAGGGCCAATTTTCCCGACATTCCCATGAACTGCATCCCACCAGGAGGAGCCATTCATACCGGACATCTGGAAATTGAGAAAGTTATAATTGGTGTGTGTAATATCAAAAGAACCATTGTACATATTTCCATCGATTTTCCCTTCCTCGTCGAGGGACCTTGTGGAAAGTACTAATAAAGTTGTTACACACACTCTCACTCTCACAACCTGCACACAGAACACATAATATTTATTCTGAGAAAGAGTGAAAAGGGTGTCGGACACTTACATCGGTCTTGATTCCTGTATGAGCTCCTGTCATAGCATTGAAGGGCCAAGAGTCGTAGGCGACACGAGAGTAAACACCCACAGCCCCAACACCACCCTCCACCTTCCCAATAAAACCAGGTGGACTTTGATCCCCACAAGAAGTCGAATTAGCCGACCTATCACAACAACATGAACTACCGTCAACCAACATCAAAAACTATTAACCACCAGACACACACAAGTCCTCCCCCAACACACACACACTACACACGGGGGTACACACAACCAATTTTGTCTTCATATCCTAACATCATAATCATCAGAGAGAGAGAGAGAAAGCAACATTGTAATATTGATACAACTTCTCCCCCTCCTAAGCACACACACACACACACATCTCATCCCGTATAATCCTCCGCAGAAAAAAAACTATCTACAATATTTAATCATAGTAATCAGTCCTCCCCAAAAGGAAGCACTCTTTCTTCTCCATCAAACTTTAAAAACTGACATGGTCCATTCAGTACATTATGGACATGCATATTGGATCATTAATATTGAGATAGGCTCTTTCCCTTCACACACACACACACTCTCCATAAAATACAGTTAATGTCCACAGTGGCATTCCAAATATTTGTTTTTATCTCCAACAAAATTTATTTTTGACAAAAAAATTGGGAAACTTTTCAAAGAATGTATTCCTAATATATTACAAATACATGGGGTTCAAAAAATAGTTTCAAAATTTATTCCCTCTCTCATTATTACACAGGGAGTGAAGGGAATGTGTAAAAGTCAGGAGTAATTGAGTCTGTAAAATGTGAGAAAGAAAATTCCTTCCATGTCTCTCTCTCTCTCTCGTCCAAAAAAGTTCCATTGTGGATGTTGGAGCTGGTGTTAAGGATAATTTGACAAAATCAAGTTAATCTGCACGAGGACGTGTATGTATTGTACACGCGTGTGTGTTGGATGAGGACCCAAGTTTAGAGATGGGAGGGAGGGATGATAAAAATGTCGGGTAAGAGAGGGGAGCTGAGGAATGTAGGATAAATTTAGGGGGGGGGG